>JAHREE010000198.1:0-124469 GCA_033628505.1 Tringa tobata
GGAAGGGAAGGGAAGGGAAGGGAAGGGAAGGGAAGGGAAGGGAGAAATAAATGAAATCTTAGTGTTAAAGATTTCAGATTTCTAAAAGAGCAGGATATTCCTGGATATGATGGCACCCTACATGCATATTTCAGATATGTGTTGTCTATGTTATGCTATGGAAACAGAGTTCAGAAATAATCACCTGCATGGAGGTCAGGATTTTCAAAAACAAGGACTAAACATGCATTTGAGGGCTCAGCATCCTTAAAAAAGGTGTGAATTACTAAAACCTCTGTGATGTCTATATAAACCCAGGCTTTTTATGAAGGTTTCCTTTTTATCAGATAATAGTATGCTTTAGCAGTCCTCCTTTGTCATAAACTATTTTATCATTTTCCGTAGCAGGAAAATAACAGTCTCAGATTCTGTCTCTTTTGTACCACTTGCCTTGTGCAGTGCTCTGCACACAGAGCAACAGAATTGTATAAAGCATTCAATATTATGCTGTGAAACAAGGTCATTAAGCACCTGAGCCAAAACCAGTTGCAGTAGAATAGAAAATTCCCATTGACTTTAATGGGAATTGGGTCAAGTGAAGTCAACTAGTATTTACAATAAAAACACTAGATACTTCAAAATTTATGTAATACAAGCCTTGCTTAACTGTGTAGTCCTTATATGAGACCATTTGACTAGATAATGATCTTGTATTTCTCACGTTTATATCTAGATTACTAATCTAGATATAAACTAGCAATCTTTTAGTGTAGCTGTTCTCCCGAAAATAATATAGTTTCTATTTTGAGAATAATAGGATTTTTTCTGTCAATGTATAAACAAGTATATTCTTATATTGTTCAAATTTCCATTTCTCTTCAGCCTGTACTTCCTGTTGTATTAGCCACTTGAATCAACAATCATGATTTGTGTTAGCAATACTAATATACAGATATACACACTTTTAAAATATATTATGTTTCATTTAAGGGGCTTTACTTCCTTAAATGTCCTGAGATATTGCAAAATGCAGAACAAATATTATCCAAAAGTTTGTATTTAAAAAAGAAGAGGAGAGAGAAAGAGGAGAGGGAAAACATAGCTGCATTTTAAAAAGAATTCTATGTTCCTTCCATCCCATTAATCCCTTAAATTATTTTTCCATTCATTTTTCCCATGACACATTCATCACTTTCAAAAAGCCAGAGTCCAAATGAACCAGATGTGCTGAACGTGCAAATAACTGAAAAATGGGTTTCCCTGGAAACCAGATGAAAGCCTCCAGAACAGCTCCACCTCCTGCTCAGCTTGCCTTTCCCTTTTAGCAGTTCAGTAATAGCAAATCAAGACACTTATATCCAGATTGTCCCCTCCACTTACACGAGCAGGGGGTAACCACTTCAAGGAGGATTCAGAAAGGATAGACTTCCATTTCAGTGTTTTTCACTGTTTTATTCTCTGTAAATCTCTAACTATTCTGTAATAACAGCACATGGATCAGTTAAGATGGGTAATTTTGCAGATGGTATCAGACAACAGCTGCCTTTCACATTGTCCCTTGGCAATCCCATGGTTAACTGTGTAGAATATCTACTAGAAGGCCACTCCAATTAGCACTCATTTATCTGGAATCCCTTCCCCGGAACTTTACGTTGCTGTTGCAGAGTACTTTGAAATTCAGATGGAAACTAAATGACTACACAAAAAACCTCACCTACCATAATCTGCTAGCTCTTTTCCCATGTATTCTGCACTGTTTTGCAGATGCCAAAGGTGTACCAATGAAGGCAAGCCTCCTTCCCCCTTGACTGCATCCTGCCTTTTCCCATGGTTCTCAGCAGTTCATGTCATTGAGTTGCCTTGGTCCCTGCCAAACACTTAAAACTTCTAGTACAGTACCTCTGGTCCAATTAAATTGTTAGAACACTAGCATAGCTTTGGCCTTTTGTACTCCTGCACATAGTACCAATGTGAAAGGAACAATACAGCCCCAGTGGATGTTCAACATTAAGTGGCTCTGTAATTAAGATCCCCTTCCCTTAGTATAACGATCTTTTCTGACCTGGCAAATTGTTCCTTTTACAGAAAAAGACCACTGCAGTGTAACTAGAGAAATATTGCTGTAACAATAAAGTTCAGTAGAAATTTTCATCATATTGTGAAGCAATCATGACTTACCCTGAGAATAAGGAGAGGAGACCTTTTGATGCATTGCTCCTGTTTTCATTCCTCATCTGGTCAGGGAGAGGTGGAATAAATCACTGTGTTTCCACCCAGACTAGAATAAATTTCTTAGAGGAAAGCTGAGTGAAGTACACTTATTAAAAATTGTCAACTAAAATGAACGCAGGACAGGAAACAACAGAAGCATCTTTCCCTGTTAATGAGATTCTGCTATCTGGATTAGCATGTATTTGCTGTATTTCTAATTAGTTTTCATTGTATTAACATGCTAATGTTAATATGATACATTACTTTCAGTTGTGTAGGCATAAAGCCAATTTTTAGGAAACTGGACTTCTAGAGAACAAAACCAGGGAATGAATGAATAAGTAATTTACAAAACTACTCAGCCTAAATTTACATCAGAGAGACAGAGTTTATAATCCCCAGCTTTTTTCAGTATACCACTATAATTGAACAACGTATATACAATTATCATTAGCAGTGATCTCCTCTGGAAGCTGGCACCTAATTTTTATTTTCTTCTTTCCAGTAGAAGCAAATAAAATACCTGACTTTTTTTCAGTAGAGTTGCATCCTTTGAATAATAACACAACATAGAATATATGATACAGCATAGTATGAATGAAACATGGAGACCCCACACCTCCCTTCCCTATAAAAAAAGGGCTTTTCTGAGGAGTAACTTCTGGTTCATCAGAATGTAGAGCACCCCCTTTAGTTGACAGCAGTAATACTGCTTGGAGTTAGTGAAAATTCTTATTGATTCATGAATATTCCAAGGGGATAGATTAATCTTTTGTGAACCATACAGCTCTGATGAAACTGCTGTTTAACATGCTAAAGTGCCAAATTCATCTTCTCCTTGTACAAAAGAACTTCCTATAATAAAGTCTCTTTGTAATAGCAATAAGGCATCTCTGTGGGGAACGTTTATCATTTTGTGTTTGCACTTTGAAATACTAGACATTTTGTCTTGTATTACACAGCTCCCTAAGGATATGAGTGCATGGCAATATCCAGTATCTTCCATTCAACTTTATAGCTTAATTATTACTTGGGACATTCTGTCTATACATTTGTATAGGGTCAGATAAGCAATGCATTTATTAAACTTCATAAGCTATGACATGACACATCTTCTGTCAGTGTACGAAAAAATCAGGCAGATGGGCCACTGCACACATTAAGGTAGATAGGCACTTAGACAAATTGTAGACTGATTTTGGTACAGGTAGAGAAACTGAATTACAGCTATCAGAACTTCTACAGAGAAATCTGTGCCTCATAAAAACAGATCTCTTCATGATAGCCCAGGTCTCTGAGACAGCTTCATTAAGGTGCTCAAGGTGCTCAGCCAATACCGTGTCCTAGTGCACCACAAATCTGACCCTTCATGCCCCCAGTGATCTACCAGCTTCTAGTGACCCATTCGTTGGCTGAATGTTACTGATAAGAAACATTGCCTTTAATCTGGTCCTGTGTCCTGAATGTAATGACTCTGTAATAACAGCTGGGCTTCTGCAAACAGGTAGTTTGTTCCATGAGGTGGTTCAAGAGATCTGTGAGGTTCCAGGGCTGCAAGTTGCAGACGACTTGCATTAGGTTGCTACATACAGTTGAATAGTGAGTAACCTGTTAATGTCATGACCTCTACAATTCGATATTGTTTCTTGTACATTGATGATGGCCATACTGCTATTCACCTGCTTAGTTTTATTAGTGAAATATCCGTGAAGGATGCAGATGTAAATTTGAATACTGCTCTGTGAAATGAATTGTGTATGCAGACTAAAAATAAAATCCTATAAATGTTTCCAGTTTTGTAGGTGGAAAAATATCTACCTGCTCTTTTAATTTTCATAGTTTGAGAACAGAGCTTTTTTTCTTTCTTCTTTTCTTTTTAACTTTAACAATTTCATCATAGTTTATGTTAGAAATTAAGAGTTTTAGTCTCTTATCTACTTGCCTTTGGCAGCACAGCCATGAATTGTGAATTCCATAAATATTTAATGTGATGTTTACATAGAATATTAAGGAAACAGAGAACAGATATCTGTAAATGTCACCAGAAAGAAATAGACTGATTATATTAAAAAAAAAATAATAATGCTGAGTATTAGCAAAAATGCAGAAGGTCTATGTGAAATATGGGTATTATTAACTTCTTTCCTATTTAACAATACCGATAGCACTGTGTATCTACTGAAGTTTACAGCACAAGAGTTTAAATAACAATCTCTATATTTCAGTTCATAATGAATCACTCTTTACATTCTCTGAAGATGTGGACACAATTTTACTGTAGGAGGGGGAGACCATTTATAGGCCACCATTACCTACACAGTTTTGTCTTTGTGTTGTACCCATTCATCCAGCCTTCCTCCACAAAGGAAAAATAAGAACCCTGAGTATAAGTTATTTTACTTCTGAAATAGAAAAGAGGCTGTACAGCACTCTCATACCGTAGAAAATGTAAAAGTTCATTCAGAAAATTATGAGACACTTTATGACTTTGTAGAAGCTACAAGAATTTCATTTGATAACTGTATAATCTGCAAAGAATGTTTCAATATCTGGTTTGGTTCTGTGTTTTTCATTGCTGGTAGAAAGAGAAAAGGAGAACTTGAACCATGTCCACACCTTTTATGAGGGAACCAAGTCTAGACTGGAAGGACAGATTGCAAATAAATTATAGTTTCTGCACAATCTCAGAATCTGTGCCTGCAATTCCCAATTGAAGTGGTGTCCTTAACACGTTGGTGTTTCTGGTAGCAGAAAAATACCCATCTTCAAAAACCACAAGAGGAAAGATCTAGGGAAATGTAAATCAGCCTTACCCCAATCCACAGGAAGATCATGGGGCAAGTTGTCCAAGATCTGTTCGGTTTTAAGAAGAGAAGCTTCAGTCAGAGGAGACTTCATTGCTGTCTAACTACCTAATGAGAGGATTTAAAGATGGAGAAAGGCAAATTAAAGAGAAGAGGAAGTAGACATGGGTTGGAATATAGGAAATCTTAGCATGTTTTTTTTTTGTTTGCTTGCTTTTTAGCACACTATTCTCAAACACTCGGACAGGTTAATCAAATATTGGAAGAAGTTGACCAGGGATTTGTGAAATTTCTATCTCAACAGATATTGAATACTTAATTTACCAGCAACCTAAGCACCCTGCTCAGGTCCTGTACATTCCTCCATTCTTCAGCAATGGCCCTTTCCAGTATCATTCATTGTATGATTCTGTAATTCTGTGATCTCCATAGGATATTGGAAAGTTCAGGCCTGGAAGGTTATCTGCATCTTTCTTGTCTAAAATCCAATGTAAACTTAAAAAAAAAATAAAATACCTTGTTTGGATTATTAGAAATACTAAAACTATAGAAATTACAGAGGTAGTCCAATAAGAAATACTATTTTTTATACCGACCATAATAATGAGTAAAAAGTGATTTGAGAACATGGGAAAAACATTCAGCTAGCATTAATGTTCTCTGTTTTCCCTTGCTAAATGTCTTGTAAACTGCCAAAAAAAAAAAGAGAATGGAGAATTGTTGAAAAGTTAGTGAGATAAGATGGAATTGTAAGCAACTGTACTGAGAAAGGTAATGCAATGAAGTGCTTTCCACATTTATCACTGCTATGTCCCCAGCCTCCCACACCAAGTCACTTTAGCTCAGTAGTATACTGTATTGCTAGAGACTTTATTGATCATATTTCACACTGCACTAACTTAGCACTCAATGTCTGGTCCTACTTCCATGTGTTGTCTTACTGGATAGATTCATAATTGCTAAAAGTCCCACTGCAAAACTGTGCAGAGGCACTTGTGGTCTGCAAGACTGACTTCCCAGAGAGGTTGTCTCTGGCACTGTTGACAGACTTGCTGGTGGTTTAGAGGAGCTTATCTCACCTCTCACTGTTCATTACTGTCTTGCCAGCCCAGCACCATGCAAGTTATAAGGCTGTCTCTGCAGGAGAAGAGAGAATGAAGAGGCATTGACAGGGAGGATATGTCAAACACCATGTTATTCATTTGCATATAATTCTGGCATGTACAATTGCACCTAGTTTGAGAAAACCGCATAAGTGGCCAGAGACAATGTGCCTTGTACAGTAGGACAGAGGCATCTTAGAACTAAACTTCAGAAAGTGTCAATAGCACTATCTTACCCTTCTAGAAGACATACATTATTTTATTATTCTCAGTTTTCTAAACTTTTTCCTTCCCTTTACACCTGTACTGTCTTATACATTGCTGCCTTTTCCTGGTCCTTTCTCCTCATAGCACTTTGCAGTTGTTGACTCCTTCCCAGACAAACTACCTTCGGTGCTCCACAGACTTTTGGCAACCACCAACTTTTGCCATCTGTACATCAACCCTTAATTTCTTTGGACAGCAGCTTCCAGATCTGGAGAAGCAACAGGAGTCTTCAATATTATAGTCAGAAGCTGAGTTAAGTCTAGATTTTTTTGAGAAATGTCTTAGTTCATAATGATATCCTATATTAAAAAAAAAAAACGCACAACAACAACAAAACAAACCACAAAAAAAACCCAAAACTAACACAAACTCTGAAAACCTCAAACACCCTTTTATCGAATGGGTGTTACCTTTATCTGAAAAGGCTGTTTGAAACGTAAAGGATATTTCTCCAGTAGACTGAAAAAAAGACAGACTTAAAGAAATAATTTCTCCAGGTTTTTATTTAACCAGTTAAATGAGAATCTTTAGAAGAAAAAATTATTCAATCCAATCAGTGTAGGAGTAATCAGATTTGTAAACCAACACTGAGTATTTTTAGAATATTAAAAAAAGGAGAGCAAAAAGAGAAGGAAGAGTACTCTGAAATAAGATGTAATTTATCTTGGTAAAAGAGTTTATTTTAAAGTAAGGAATTCTGCTGCAGAAAACTTGGAATGTTTAGGAATGATAAAATAAATTCTTTCTTCCCGATGGATGATTTCAATGTAGAACTCATCAATTTCCTTACTGGAAAAAATATATGATGAATATTGAAAACATTTCTTACTTCTGAGAGAATAAGATCCTGAATTCCTTAACACAAATGTGAATTAGAACTCCTTCCAGAGAGTTCAGTGCATCACGTATTCAGCCAGATAATCAGATATACTGCTTGTAAATGAATGGCCTCGCACTGGTTTATGTAATATGACTTTTTGGCCCACAAAAATCATAACACTACAAAACTTAAGCGTTGGGAAAAAAGTATTTGAAGAAGCATTAAGCTTAATATGTATAGAATATATTCAGATTGAAGAGCTAGAAGAATCCTCGTTTTTTTTCCTCAGATTGTGTCCATTTTCATAGTAAGCATGTTTTCAGATATGGCATATTAATGTTTTCAGATATGGCATATATAGCTCCTTCGATGTTTTGCCCCTGTTTTAATTGTTAACATATTTCTTAAATATTGTCTACACACCTAGATAACTGCTTTCCTTAACATCAAGATTTCTTCATGACTTCCACCTAATTAGAACTTCAGAAATTGTTCTGAACATCATATACTTACCTACATCTACATGACTAAATAACTGAACATGCATTTCTGAAGCAGTAGGGAAAGAAAGAAAAGGCTCCACATAACTAAGAAAGAAAATACAGCAATTGTTTTAATAATTTGTTATTAATATTTTCTTAGTCAGTGATGCAATCAGATACAGACCACATATATTTCAAAATCAAGTTACAAAATGCAGTGCTCAATCTAATTCTTTTATTTTAGGCAGCTTTATAAGTTACACAGAATATTATGACACCATCTTCTTTAATGGACAGCAACCTTTCTCTGAAATTGCTTTAATAATCATAAGAAAAAAACTGTCCCATTGTGATTCCTTCCAAGTCACTGTACTAGAACAAATTCAGTGCATTCTAATTGGGTGACATCAGGCAGCAGTGAAAATGCAATTTGTTGTGAAATTTGTTTTTGCATTTTGCTGTTAGAAGCCCAGTGTTCAGCTCTTTCACAGCTCTCCATTGGACCTTATCAAAAAACATGTTAGCTGGAGGGCATCAGCAGCACTGATCATTCAAAGGGAAGCAGAACAGCTGTGTTCCTGACAGCTGGAGCAAGCACTACTTCCATCAACAAATAACGGGGATATCTAAAACTGTTCTCCTTAGCAGGGTGCCCCCAAATCCTGTTATGTTGTAAATGAGAGTTCTCAGTGACTGCCAATTCCAACCATTATTTTTTCCAGTAGATGATAAACATTTCCTTTTACATCTGTGTATTAGTTTGTCGTGCTGTCATTCATCATCCATGAAGTAGCTTTAGGTAAGAATTATAAGAGGATAAGCTGTTTCAGAGAGACTCGATTCCTACGAATCTTCCTATGTAGATCCACTGCAAAAGCTCACGCTGCAAACATACACAGAATTTCTATACAAGAAATACTTTTTCAGTTCATAGTTTTAAGTCTAAAAGGAGCTGCTAATAAGGTGAATCCTAAATCTTCTCTGGATCATTCCTGATACTGGTATCTACACTCCAAGAATTTTATCTCCATTATTATCAATTTACAGAGGTTGATATACCTGAATTTTATGTTCTGGTGTCCAGAATATGTTAAGCAAGCACTGCTTATCCTACAAAGTTGTTCATATGATGGAATCTTGTTTTGCACTGTTCACTAGATGCTCCCTGCAGATAGATAAAATGAAGTTAAAAAAAAAAAAAAGGTGTAGTACATGTTTGATCTTCTAAATTCTGATCAGTATCACTGTCACACTTCCTGTTCGGCTCTTCTGAGCTGCAATTAGAATTCAGTTTAATGGCTTTTCATAGCAGTTGTTTCTTATGTGAAAGTTATTTATTGGGTAGTTAATCTGTTATTCTATCAGAGCAGATATGATTGGTCAAATAAAAGAAGCTGAAAACTTGCTTAGCTTTACTTTTGTCTCTAGCTTTTACATAACTCTAAAAAATCTGTAGCTCATTCCTTAAGGCATTAACATTACCTGAGGTGAATTACATCATTACAGATGTAAATCCAACAAACTTAGTCCAAACTCTGAACTTCAAACAGCTTTAGAACATGGCCTTATAATCAAAAAGCTACAACTTTGCTGTTCATTGTCCAGGCTGCTGACTTGCTGCACAGAGCAGTGAATTACGGTCTAAGTATCATTATTGATATTTAGATATCAATAAGATATCAAATAGCATTATGAGCAATATCAGGGTATAGTGAAGATATGCAGTGAAAAAATTAGAAGGGCAAAAGCCCAAGCAGAACTTACCTTGGCTACCACAGTTAAAGATAACAATAAGATTTTTTTCAGTTTATCAGTAAAAAAAGGAAGGCTAGGGAAAATGTAGGCCCACTGATGAATGAGGTGGGTGCCTTGGTGGTGGAAGACACAGAGAAACCTTCTTTGCTTTGGTCTTCACTGCCAAAGCTGCCCCTTATAAATCCCAGACCCTGGAGACAAGGGGGATGGTCTGGAGAGAGGAAGACTTTCGCTGTGTTGGGGAGGTCTGGGTTAGAGACCACTTGGCCAAACTAGACATCCATAAGCCCCCAGGCCCTGAAGGGACGCACCCACGAGTGCCGAGAGAACTGGCAGATATTATTGCTGAGCCACTCTCCATTTTTGAGAGGTGTTGGAGAACAGGAGAAGTGCCTGAGGACTGGAGGAAGGCAAATATTACTCCAGTCTACTAAAAGGGCAAGAAGGAAGACCCAGGGAACTACAGGCCAATTAGTCTCACCTCTGTCCCTGGGGAGCTAATGGAGTGACTCATTCTGGATGCCATCTCCAAACACATTGAAGATCAAGAAGTTATTGGAAGTGGTCAACACAGATTTACCAAGGGTAAATTATGCTTGATCAATCTGATAGCCTTCTATGAGGTTATAACTGGATGGCTGGATGAGGGGAAAGCAGCAGATGTCATCTACCTTGACTTCAGCAAGCCTTTTGACACTGTCTGCCATAACATCCTCATTAGAAACTTAAGGAAGTGTGGGGTAGATGAGGGGGCAGTGAGGTGTATTGAGTCCTAGCTGTGTGACAGAACTCAGAGGGTTGTCATTAACGGAGCAGGGTCAGGTTGGACGCCTGTAACTAGTGGTGTCCCCCAGGGGGTCCCCCAAACGGGGGGGTTGGCCAACACTCCAGAGGGCTGTGCTGACATCCAGCATGACCTGGACAGGCTGGAGAGCTGGGCAGAGAAGAGCCTAATGAGGTTCAATAAGGGCAAAGGTATGGTCCTGGAACTTGGGAGGAAGAACCCCAGGCACCAATTTAGGTTAGGGGTGGACCTGCTGGAAACCACTACTGAGGAGAAGGATCTGGGAGTCCTAGTGGATAGCAAACTTTCCATGAGCCAGCAATGTGCCCTTGTTGCCAAGAGGGTTGATGGAATCCTGGGCTTCATAGGGTAGAGTGTGGCCAGTAGGTCAAGGGAGGTCATACTCCCCCTCTACTCTGCACTGGTGAGGCCACAACTGGAGTACTGTGTCCAGTTCTGGGGTCCCCAGGTCAAGAGAGAGAGGGAACTACTGGAGAGAGTCCAATGTAGGGCAGCTAAGGTGATTAAGGAATTGGAGCACCTCCCTTATGAGGCAAGGCTCAGAGAGCTGGGGCTCTTTAGGCTGGAGAAGAGGAGGCTGAGGGGGGACCTTATGTATGTTTACAAGTACCTAAAGGGTGGGTTGAAGGATGATGGAGCCGGACTCTTTTCAGTGGTTGCCAGTGAGAGGACGAGGGGCAATGGGGACAAGTTGGAACATAGGAGGTTCTACTCAAACATGAGAAAAAGCTTCTTCACAGTGAGGGTGACAGAGCCCTGGAACAGGCTGCCCAGGGAGGTTGTGGAGTCCCCCTCTCTGGAGATCTTCAAGACCCGCCTTGATGCAGTCCTGAGTAATGCGCTATAGGCAATCCTGCTTTAGCAGGGAAGTTGGACTAGATGATGTCTAGAGGTCCCTTCCAACTCTGACAATTCCGTGATTCCATGATCATCAAACCCGTCTGAACTTCTAATTTTTACAAAGTTACAGATTTGTTAATCATAGTAAAAATTATGATGCCTGACAGTGAAATTTAAACACCAATTTTTTACCATACAGACAACTCTTATTTATACCACTGTTATGTATAACTCTATGCATGTTAAGAATAATCTCTTTTGTTCATATAAGGACAAGAC
Organism: Tringa tobata; assembly: GCA_033628505.1. NCBI lineage: Eukaryota > Metazoa > Chordata > Aves > Charadriiformes > Scolopacidae > Tringa > Tringa tobata. The sequence continues at coordinate 11,346 of JAHREE010000198.1, forward strand.
TGTGGCCTTTCTTAATATCTTTCCCAGGTTGGCAGGAGAAGTTCCCTTGCTCTCTCAGTGGGCTGCCATCCACTGACAGCAGCTTGATTTGAGGCTCTTACAGCATTTTTTTCTTGCATAAAAAAATGGTGTGGGGAAGGAATCAAAAGCATATTGGACTTTACAGTGCCCAGGGGAAGACTGTTTTTCCCTCTTCCAAGAGATGCAGCTCGCTTTCTTATACAGATGCTTCCCAAAAATTGTCTAAATTGCCTCCTGAAGCAGTGCTGCTCTGTGCTCTCCCTGGCTCAGGGCTATGACTAAATGCAGTAATCTGGCTTTTACAGCTGCCATATGACAGACAGAGAGGCAAGATGCCTTAATTAACTATGTTTACTTATGTACAAGACATGAAAACAAAAATTGATTGAAAGTCATCTGAAAACAACAAGACTTCTTCCTACCTGCTGTTTGTCGGCTAAGAGAGGTTTTCAGTGGAATTTGAGATTTCTTTCTTTTTAAGTAAGTGATTGATAATCTCAGTAGTTCTCATTTACTGTAACCAAATCATCAGATTAGTAATGTGTTTAATATGAGTTATTAAATTCCCATTAGACTAAATTACCACCCTTAGAGATACAAAAAGCTACTCCAAATTAATTTGTGTCTTTCAATAACTATTTATTACACCTATTTCTAAAAACATTGGTAATTTTAAGGTTGGTATTACAGCAGTTTACTTGGTATTTATGCTAAAACCAAGACTCTTAATTCAGACTACACACTCTATTCTCTTGGGTCAATTTTTGTTTCAGAAGAAAATAATAAAATAAAATGACCTTTTAAGAGTCCTCTCCATGCAGGAATAAGATGCAATTCATTTTGAGGTTTTTTTTGGCTGAGGTCAAATATAAAAAAACATTTACACTTCACCCATATCTGTCTAGACCTTACTGGGCCAACTGACAGTCTAGCATCCTCCATGAACATTTTCCTAATGACATCCCCATTATTTCTCAATTTCAGCTTGCCTAGAAATAAAGCACTGTTTCCAAGCATTTTTATAAGACTTCATCTAAATTATTAACACTTTGAAGAAAATACAGGCCTTTTTTTTTTTCCTTGTTGCCTATTCTAAATCTCAGATGATTGAGCTGAAAAACTTATTGTGTAAATATTGCCATTTCTTAAACTTGAACAGATTTGAGTCCCTTTTACTGAGTTATGAAGCTACCTCCCTTGAAGTCACTACTTGAATCTCTATGCTCTGCTTACCAGTGTATTAATCCTCAGCACATACTTTGTTCCATTTTCATGTTTCTAAATGTATCTGTATGTCATAATTAATATGTTCTGCAGGTTGCACTTGCTGACTCAAGAAACACTAACTTAAATGCTTTGCTGAATCAGGATCTTTTTGTAGCTTAGGTAGTAAAGGACACATATCTTCAAGGTAATATTTCTCTTAACTTGCCTTATGATTTTGTAAATGACAAGTCGGTCTGCCGCTCTCCCATTTGCGCTTCTCTTTCTGCACTCAGAATATATACTTTTGCTGCTTCTTATATAATTTTTAATGGACATGCAACACTGCTGATACTGCCTTTATATCTTGGTGTAATCAAGAAGCCCTTAGTTGTCGAATGGATTTTATTTCTGGATCCAGTCTAAGGCATTTCAAAATAAATATAGTCTTAGACACAACTACCATGCTCTTTATAAACTTAGTCCTATTTCCTATCTTTCTTTTCTCATATTTGGTCTTTGCTATTTGCCTGTTTTCTGCAATAGGCAGAGAGGGTCCATCTTTTGTTTACTTCTGTATGTATGGCAGACTGATGGGAAGGCATAGTTCCTTACAGCAATGATCCTTTAATGGCATCAATACTTTTTCCAGGATACACTATTTCAATGATAAGATCATCCTCTGTTCATTATGTGTTTTCCCTCCCTTTCTCTAATGAACTGCTACTGTTTCTAAACTTTTAACTTTCCAGATACCTGACATCAGTTTACATACAGTATAAGAACTACGATACATGGCACTCCATATTGAAAAATGGGGTGCTTTTGAACTCTAGGACTTTTTAATCACTGTATAATCTGTTTTGCTACCATGTGTGAATAAGATAAATTGAGGGTTGAACTTCTTCCAGTCTGAAAAACCATAACAATTTATCTCTTGCAGAGATACAAACACTAAAAATGAAAGATAAGCAGATATACAAATCTCGATTCTCCACATGTGTAGTACAGGCCTATGGACACCTGGACTAATTTGCATCCCCATGGAGAACAGAGTAGGAAGGTATCTGTCAAGAGACGCCTCCTGTATTCTGAGTGTCACCATTCCACAAAACACTTAACACAGTACTTCATGAAATGGCAACAACACAGAAGCAGACCACGAACTTGGAGATGTGTGTTGTGTCAGGAAATGCTGCTTTCAGTGTATTTTTTCTGACCCAGCCACAAGGAGCAAAGGACGCCCATATATACCCTATAAATTAAAATTTGAAGTACCAATTAACATATTTATTATTATTGATAATTTTCTCTTTAGCACTGACAAGCACAATCAAAAATTAACAAACATACTTAAATGCATAAATATATTAATTTACAGTTAAACTTATTTAAAGCTTGAACAAAACAAGATTTAAACACTTAGGTCTAAATCTATTTCTTAAAATCCTATGTTTAATATTGTCATGGAGTATGTATCTTTCACATTATAACAACCTCTGTGAAACTGGTGATGGGCCCGGTTTTCTCCTTATCCTCTAAGTATGATTATTATAAGCAGTTACCACAAAATACAGCAGACTGGGGAAGAATTAGGTTGGGAATTGCAGAGACATTAGAACAAAGGTTGAGAGACTTTATAGAGAAGACATGTAGGTCAGCATTAAATCAGCTGGAGCACTGGCAAACTGGGAACTCAATGAGAGGCACCAAACTTCTTTTGGATTGCATGAGAGGACTATACATACCCAGAGATACTGGTTTTCATTTTTGTGTTTGAGTATCTGAAATTTACCAACAGAAACCACAGTGATACAGTATTTAAATTCTCTCCCAGATTTAACTCCTAAGCTATTTGAACATCTTATCTGCTAAGGTTCTTGAGTGCTGTGCTTTGATTGTGCTTTCCATGCTTCAACATGGCAGCATGTTGAAAATTGCATTAGATCTTTATCTTCTTGTTTAGGTACCTAAAAACCTTTTGTAAACATGACCTCAGGAACTGCACAATTGTTAGGCTGTGGCTGTCTGCTAATGCTACTCCCACATGATGTGAAAGAGAGGATATCTTAACACTAATCCTAGGAAATCCTACGGGAATGCTAAAAACTTTGAGTTAGGTTATTAAACACATGTACAATAACTGGCTTCCATTTTGGAAAAGCTTTGGTAATTTTCTTGGTCACCCAGCAGTTGGGACCTCACAGCCTTGGAAAAACAGTCAATCACATTGTACCTTAAAGACTGAATACTGTCATTGAGCATGTTTAATCAGATTTTATATGCATCTGGGCTGTGCAATACAGCCTGTCTGAGGGATGTTTGCATTCTGTCACTTTTTATAGATAATGACATAAATGGAAACAGGACAAATCCACTAGGTATCCGTGCTCAAGCATTAGGCTAAAGAAAAAATAAATCCCTGCAGCACTAAATTTCCAGGTTTTTTCCTATTGATAATACAATCTCAACTAGAAAACTTATAAGCAAATATTGCTGTTTTCAGTTACATGGTTGTTGGACATCTTCTGGAAAAATAACATCTTTAGTTTGTAGAAGTATCATTTTATTTTAACTATTGAAGTTTCAACTTCAGTTAAAGAAATCTGACCAGTTGTCATAGCTTGATCTCTTCATATCTTAGCATAATTCAATCTAGAAGAAATTCAAAAGGTCTCTAATCCAGGCCCTTGCCCAGAGAAGAGCCAGTTCTGGACTCAAACCAGACTCCTCAGGGCTTCACCCAGTTGGGGCATGAAAACCCCTAAAGCCACTGACTGCTCAATCTCCTTGGATCCCTGCCCCCTTGCTTGTCCTCATGGGCAAAAGGCTTCTCCTTATCTCCATCCTGAAGCTCTCATATTCCAGCTTGTATTACTGCCCCTCACCCTCTTGCCATGCACCACCGTGAAAAGCCTGGCTACACCTCCTCCATCCCCTCCCACTGATGCTGTTAGATGTCCCCAAAGCCATTCCTTTTCCTAGCTGAACCAGTTCAAGCACTGCTGCCTCTCCTTGCAGGGCAAGGACTTCAGCCCCCTCTTAGTGGTTTCTGCTGATTTCATTTCAGTTTATCTATATCTATGCCCAAAACTGAACACCATATCCAGATGTGATATAGCAAGTTCTGAATAAAGGGTGACCCCTTGACGCACCACTTTGGCTGCTGCTGTTCCTTCTGACCGTGGAAGAGCTGGCTTCTGCTCAGATTACTGCCCAGGCCCATCTACACAGAGCTGCTTCCTGGCCCCACAAGCCCCAGACTGCCACTGATGCAGGGCTCTGGTTTTAGGGGTTGACCTCTGTTTTAGTTGAATTTCACAGGGTCACTTGCAGCCCCTTCCTACTATCTGTCCAGGTACTCAGAAGGTAGCATGGCCCTCAAGCATATCAACTGCTTCCCCTTTGGTGTCATCAACAAGCTTAATGAGCATGCTCTCCATCCCCTCCTCCAGGTCCCCGATACATATCTTGAACAGGACAAGTTCCAGGAGAGACCCTTCACTACAGCACTTGTTGCCAGGCTTCAGGCAGAGTACAACTCAGTTAACCATGGCCCTCTGAGCCCAGCCATTCAGCTGGTTGTTTACTGGTTGTCCTCACATCCAGACTGTTTTTTCCTAGCTTGGATACAAGAACATTGTTACAGTAGTGGTAAATGGCATCTGTGTCCACAGACATGGTCATTTAATCACAAGGGCAGTCAAGTGAAAAGAAAGAAAAATCTGCATTGACTGTTTCCAATCACCTTCTCCTTCCTGAGTCCAGAAATAAGCTCCCAGAGAACTCACTCCATGGTGCTCCTTGGCCCCAAAGTGAACCCAATCACAGTCTGTAGTTTCTGCATGTGTTCCCTCTGATGCATGTGCATTTGCCTTCTTTCAGTAGCTAGAGATCACCCTGAGTCTCCTCAACTCTTCTAAGATGGCAGAGAATGGCCTTGCCAAAGGTACAACCTCTGTTGCTGGTTAACAAAATGAATAGAATTGTCAAATTCTCTCAAGTAATCCCCAACTCAGCCTCATCCACTGCTAACAATTCTCCTTCTTGAACACTTCTAATTAAGCACAAAGGCTTAGGAGACCTTACTGGTGATGACTGAGCAAAAGAAGGAAAGAAGGACAGAGTACCTCCGTCTCTTCTGTGTCTCCTGTCACTAAATTACATGTCTCTTCCAACATTTCTTTGTTCAGTCCTTTATAGTTCATGTAGGAGCTCTTTTTGCTCTTGATGTTCCCACGTAATTTCTGAACCCAGTTTGACTTTGGTTTTCCTAGCACCAATCCTGCATGCCAGCGTAGTATTTCTGAACTCCTCCTTTCAAACCTGTCCCTGCTTCCAGCTCCTGTATGCTATCTTTTTGCATTGGAGTTTTGTCATGAGTTCCCTTCTCAGACAAGATATCTTCTCGTATGTCTGCTTGTCTCCCTGGGTACCATCATGGACTCTTCTCACATTTGGAGATGCTGTCCAGGTCTGCCAGCTTCCCTGAGCAACATTGCCTTTCAGTGCTGTCTGCCATGCATGCCCATCCACTAAACCTCTGAATAAACCAAAATCTGCCAATCTGAAACTCTACTCTCTTTTCTAACTCTACTCAAGGTCTTTCGCTCTCTGATAACATGATCACTACAGCCAAGATACTGTTGATTGTCACATCTCCAGCCTGTTTCCCCCTACGAGGGACTAACAGATCCAGTTGTTCATAACCCCTAGTTGACACATCCAGTTACTGCTCACAGGGTTATGCCCAATACCGTTCAGAAATCTTAGCTTCTTCTGTCCTACTATTTGCCCTCTGAGCATAGGCCCCCATGAGAACAAGAGTTTGTGACACAGTTATTTCAAGAAAGCTTTGTCCGCTTGCCACTTTGATGAGTGGTCTGTAGCACACTGTTGTGACACAGTGTCATGCTCAGTGACTTACCTATCCTCCAGCTCTCTGACCCAAGATGAGTTACTTATATCTGAGCTGTTCCTTCAATCATGGGTAGTTTACACCCTGTCTTGTCTGCATGTTATTCCTGAAGAGCTTGTACGTCTCTATTGCTCAATCTGGCTGTGTAAGCTGCAACCAAAGTTGCTGCCATTTCAACTTTGCTATAATTTTCTGTCTGCACATGCAACTCTAGTACCTCGTGCTTTGTTTCCTAGACTGGGACCATTTGTGAATGTGTACTTGAGGCAGATGTCCCATTGCCCTCTTTCATCATTCCTGAGGTATCCCTTGTTCCCATCATCCTACACTCTTCACCATTAAACCCATCTGCTCTTTTTTCATTTGACTTTTTCATAAAGTCCTTCCTCTGTCTTATCAGTTTAAATCTCTCATCACCACATTGACCAGTCTTTTGGTAAAGGTGCTCTTGTCCCATTCCAGCAGATGGGTCCCATTTCGACAGATAGATCCTATCTCCCCTCTGCAGTCTTTGATCCTTATAATGGGTCCCATGATCATACCCTGGGACACGTCTCCACAGCAGCCCCTTCTTCACACTCAGTGGCACAAACCCAACTCTTCTTGTGACACCAGACATTGCCAATATGTAGGTCCCTCCCTGGCACCAGCCAAAAGCCATTGCGTTCCTTCCTTGGCAGGAACTAAACCTCAAAGAATTTTTTTTTTTGGGAACAGCAGACAGGAGTTTTCAGAAATGAGTGCTAGAGCTTGCCTAGAGAAAAAACCTTCTGTGGTCACGCTTCCCAGGCAGCCACAAACAGCCCAAGGTGCCCAGAGGAGTTCCTACAATACATCAGAAGTAGATCCCAGAGGCTGCTGCACTAGCACCTCACTGCTTGCTGTACTCTTTGGATGTTGCTTGTAAGTAATGCTCACCCACTGTTAGTGCTACCATATTGCTCCTAGATACTGGGGTTTGAAATACATAACAGCTGAAAAGAAAACCAGAGCATCCATCTGTTAATGCTATGTGAAAAATTTTACAGGACTTCCTTATGAAAATGAAAAAATATATATATAATTCCATTGTGTGCACCTTAGTTGAGTCAGTCGCACATTGCTATACAGTCATGTGAAACAGAAACATTTGATTTTCTTCCTATTTAAATAGCAGAAGCCAAAATAGGATCTCATATCTTCCTGTTCATGCAGGGCAGATCTTGATGCATGACACACAGAATGAAGGAGCTGTAATTTATTTTTTTTCCAGTCCATTTCGTTCCTGAAGGTAGACATGAGGGCAAAGGGAAGAAAAGCTCTTTGTCCTAGGTCGCACCTGAACTTAATAAGAGAGTTGTAGATCAATGAACTTTTATTTGAGACAAGTGCAGTAGAACTTGGATAGAGAGTTGTAAAACTCCCAAAGAGTAACCACGGGTCTAGCACTAGGAGAATCCAAGCTGGAAAGTATTTGTTTTGTTCTGTGCTAAATACAGAACACAAGGCCAGGACTCAACCATATAAAGTGATTTTGAGTTAGGTAAAAAAAGCCTTCTGTTCACAGAGCATCTTCTTTTCCCTGATTTTTCTCCTGCTTCCTCGGTGCACACTTGATGTAATTGTACACAGCACAAACACAGTGTGAAGCTAGCAAGGCCTGAAAATATTCAGGACACTGAAAAGGAAGTGTCCAACTTCCATTTTGAATGCACCTTTCACTGTAGTAGAGGAAAAAAGTACCTCAACTTCTGCCTCCTGTGCTTGCTACCATTCCTTGTCTGCTCTGTCATCCTGGATGATCTTTATCTAATGAAGGTCTTGATCCAGATCTGTCTGTTTGTTCAGTGTTTTTTTTCACTCTGAAATCTAACTGAGTACAGTGTGTAGAGAGGTTATCTTCCAGTGAGAACATACACCGCTTTATTTAGCTTCCTCTGCTACATTACAGGTGGTTATACTCTATATGTATGTTTGACAAATATGCCCAAAGGCAGAATTAAAAAAATTCTGACATGAGGGTAGGAAGCCTCAATGTTTTATGAATGGAGTGATAATTCAATGTCTCTATAGTCCTGAAATTACATTAATTTGAAAAACACTTTAGTGCTGGTGTGTTCTGGAATAACTCCAGTAATGACTTCCCTATTCAATTAACCTCTTTTAAAGTATTGTATTAGTGATTGTGGGTCATCTCAATGGGGATGAAATTATCACACACAACGCAGAGTGCAAACATGAAGTCACAGTGGCACAAGTTGCAAATTCAATCATAAAATCACCATTAAAAGTACTTCAAAGTCCTATGCCAGGAAAGAAAGTCTCCATCAGCATAATTATGAATTTTGTTTCAAAAAGTGAAACTTGCAGACTAATAATGATGGACATAAGGTAGGGACTGGTGGTGTTTCAGTGTTTTGTGGAATTTAAATAAAACATCGAGTAGCTGATTCTACAGTTGTTTCATTATTTCTTGCTATAGGAATGAATAATATTTTTAAAAAAAGACAAGCACCCTCAGACTCATTGTGATACAGATTCCTGAATGACTAGCTTCTAATTCTAATCCTTGTCACCCAATGTGGTTTTCTGTGTAGACTATGGTCTCCTTTTGGCTCAAGCAAAACGGAAACCAACTGATTTCCACTCCAGTGCCAGACAGACAGGGCATGGCGTGGGTATGCTAAGTGGAAGTGCTCTGCGTTGAGTTCCTTGGAGGAAGATAGCACTGCTGACACAGTACCCTTACTACTACACCACTGATAAATGCAGATGATTTCTTCTTTGGAAAACTCCTATGTAAAACCTATTTACAGGGATTAAGAATTTGGTCTTTTATAAGATTTCTTCTTTGGGATTTCCAGCTTTCCATTGAAAGTACGTTGTTATTTCTGCCTAGTGTGTTGGGAGAAAGATAATTGTTTTCTCTCTCAGTTACTCATTTATAGACACTTCCAGAAGAAAAAATCCAACCTCCCTCCCTTTGCATTTGTTATCTCCATCTGTCTGTTCCTAGTTATCTTAAAATATGACAAGAAACAGGGGTATCAGGGCATAATGAGTCCTGAAGGAAGGTCATTGAAATGCTGTCAAGATATTAACATTTCAGAAACCTTTAAACTCCTAATCAGACTCCAGTTCCAAGCTTTCCTACTTAATAAAAGAGAGGTTTGAATGCTAATCGATCGGTAATATTGGTAATGAAAACTGGACACCCAATTAATACTTTATTGTCTGTCCTTTATTCTTGTTCTTCCCTGCCTCCTATCAGACTCTGTACATGAACTACTACACCATCCCTGCTTAGAGAACCACAAAACATCCTTGGGATATATATTTTCCTTTTATTTTCTGACTTCATATGATGTCATTATCATTTTCATATGTTGCTTTCCATTTGGGGTGTTATTTTCGGGATGTATCTCATCTTCATGAAAATGTATGTAAGTGTTATCTACTACTGGAAAAAATTGACATTTAATAGACTATTTGGTTTTTAATTTACAGTAATTTGAAGTAAGACAAAGGTAAAGCAGTATTTGTGACTATAGATTATTATTTATTTACATCTCACTAAAGTTTTCTCCCTAGCATGCTATAGCTGGGTCATACGCCTTTAAGTATGCAAGAGAAACACATGAATTGAAAATTCTGTTGACAGGTAAATGTGAATCATCTGTTTTCATTCAAAGGAAAATAATCAAGCTCTTTTCAAATAATATAAAATGTAAAATGATTGCCTTTTGGGGAGGAGGCAGGCTTATCAGCATCTCTTCTATAGCAAATGATTTCCATTTTGTAGCTGGAAGAACATATGCTACAGCTTATCTTGTCACTTGACTGCAGTTTCTGATATTTATTAACAGTTGATTTCCTGTAGATGCTGTTCTTTCCTGTTTCTCTTCTCCTATCCCACAAATAAATTATTTTCCTGAAAACTGCATCTGCCCTTCTTTTTCACTTGCATTTCCTTAAGGAAGATTATTTTATTACTGGTTTTCAAGAAGCATTTGTAATGAGTGGTACAGCCCTGGATCCATATATGATTTATAAGAATCTGTATTTGAGGTTCCACTTCCTCTCCCAAATAACATCCCCTTGGTCATTTCTATTAAACCTCACAAGACTTAGATTTTGCAGTTATTGCAGTAAAAATCAGAAATGATGAATTACATATTCAAGAGAAAATTTAGTATTCACTAGAGATTTACAGGGAACAGAGACAGACCTGGCTGTAAGATATATAAATGTATACAGAATCTTCAAGAAGTCTACTCAAAACTAGAATATAGCTGCACATTAGCTTGATGTCCTAAGAACACAAATAACCTACATCTATGACTGGAAAAATCAAAACTCCTGCTCCAAAGTTAGGCTTTTAATAATTATAAAAATCATGTTTTCCCTTTCTTGCTTTAGATGTATCTGCTCACAATTTTCATAGTCTTATGTCTTTCACTAGTCTGCTTTAGCTGTTGATGTATGTTGGGTTTGCACTGTTCTTTTTTTTCTGGACTCATCTTGCAAGAATTGGAAAGTGCGGTTCATAATGTGTCCCCATTTTTAACTAGAATAATAAGACATATTAGAAAAGGTATCTTCTTTGATCACAAAATGCCAAAATACAGCAAAGCTTTGGCCACTACTTTAAATGTTATTGTCTACCCAGAAAAGACAAGAGCTGTATTATAAAATATTTTGTTCTTGAAGGTAACACTAGATCTCAGATCATTTGCTGCCATGAGAATTTATTACATGGAATATTCTAGTTTTCCTGTTTTATTGTATTGCTTGCCTCTTCAAGCTGATATTCTAAAGTTCCTGCTAGGGAGTCACTTAATACTATCCTTGTCAAAATCCTACTGGTGCTACTTTATCCATGAAACAAGTCTGAAAAAAAGTGGATGACTCGCAAAGAAAAATATTTGTTCAGTTCTTGTAAGGTTATAGAAAACCATTACTCACTAGTAAATTATACCTATATTATCACAAAATGATGTAACGACAGGTAGAAAAAATACTACATGGCTGCTATTCATGTAGAAACAGGCATGAGAAATCTTCTGCCGGGAAGAATAAGGAAAAAAAATAATAATCCTGACATTCCTATTTGGAAAACTAAAACCAAAGCTTGGACGTTCCTGAACTATCTTGAGACCTGGAAATAGAAATATTCCAGTTGAGCTAGGGTGGAAGAGCCCTGTGACAGTAAATATTCACAGAGTTGAAGAGAGATGTTGAGAAGACTGTTCTTTCTTCAATATCAATAACACAGGGATGAGGCAGGCAGAAGTAGAGAGTCAGGTTTCCAACCTTTTAGTTCTACTCATTGCAAGCTTTGCACACACAGATTCACTTGTATGAATAAGTCTTCAGTCCTGGTATCTGTAGAAGGCTCATACTGAAACTCTGATTTCCCTGTAAAGAAAGCTGTGCTTTACAGATGGTTAACTAATAATTCGTACTAAATTCTCTGGCCTGTCTGAGCAGTGACAGTTGCAGAACTAGAGGGAAGGAAGCAGGTAAATGATGTAGCACATTGAATGGATGTGGTAAGTAAGAAGTTTTGATCATATTAGCATGGGAATTCTTGTTAATGCAAGGCTAAGGAAACAATGAAGTCGTATGTTTGTTTATAATCAGTTCAAATGTTTAAGTCTAATAAAGCAAAAAAAGCAATATTTCACAGTACATCATACTAGCTTTTAATTAGTTATAATAGTAACCAAGCTGAAATGAACCATGTGATGAATCATACCAATTAAACATGTAATAGTTCAGCTCTTTGATCTTACAAACCTGTAAAAATTCATAGTTCTCCAATTAAGATTTTTGGTCTTAAATTATGCATCATAAATATTTAGTAGTTTATAAATGTTTTCTTAAATAAGTAATTTACTTAACCTATCACTGCAACAGACAATACATTGCCTTATTATAATTTTACTTTCTAAAATAGCTATTGCAAAGACTTTCAAAACAAATTAGAAATTGTGAGCATCTTTTTGCCCTGAGATATTTTAAGAAGGATGTATACAAAGAATAAAGTAGCCTGTACAAGTCTAACTCAAGCTGCTTTTACAATTTTCTAAAAATGTGATGGTTTCTACAGTAATTACGTTTAGTATTATCAAATTCCTTGTATTTCCATGTTTGTAAAATGTTTTCTGTCTTTAGTGTATTTACCATCAGTTAGTAAATACTGGCATGTTTAGAAAACCAAGGAATGTGACCCAATTTTGTAGTCTATTAAAACAAACTAGAATGCTAGCTAAACAAAAGCTTTATAATGCCTTAAGAAAATGGTGTAAAAGTGCAGTACAAACCATGCAAACTTAATGTAAAAAACCACCACCTGTTATGAGTTCTTAATGGAGATTCTCAAATACCTAATTTTGCTTACAAGCATATCATACATTTTACATTTAATCTCTCATGAAGTGATTGGTGGTTTGGGGATTTAAAAAAAAAATCCTGTCTTAACAGAAAACTTCACAAAAAGGAACAAAAGAGTAAGTCTTGTACCGTGGAAATACTAGAGAAGAGGTAGTCAAAGAAATGGTCTTCAGTTGCACTAGCTGCAAAAAGAATGGGGGAAAGCCATTGTCAAGAAAAAATGCCTGAATATACAGGGTAAAAAGACTAACATGACAATTTTTTCATATGTCACAAAAAAAAATTATATTTTATGAGCATTTTGTCTGTGAAGCAAAGCAGTTACTACACAATAATTTTAATGTACAGCAACTAAAACATTACATAGAGAATTTATCATTAAAAATTTTTTTGCTTGTTATAAGTGACAAAAAAAGTGTCAAATTAAGCTTTCTCAGGTTTTAAGTCAGTCTTCATCATCTGATTCCAAAGAATATAATACATATTGTGGTTCAGGTTTTTAATAACTCAAAACTTTAACATTTCATGGACTTTTTCTCAGTAGATGCATGCAAATACTTAATTACTGTACTTGAAGAACAAATGAACTTTTTCTTTTGGCCAGTTATGCACTGGAAAAATATCTATGCTTTGTAGCATTTCAGTTTTCTCAAACCACAACTTCTGTGTTGACTTTTGGCAGAAAATTAAGAACTGCAATATTCTGTCCCACAAAATGCTCTTCACTCTTGTTTCATTCCATTACTCACATGTGGCCTGAGCCATTTATTGGCATGGAACTCTTTGGTAATGAGCATTTCCATGAACTTATCTTCCCTTCTCTCTGGTTTTAAGGATTTATGTTGCATTTTGTAAGATCATCAAAAATACTTCTGTGCAAAGATTTCCTTTAAATAACTGTAGCAACTGGATGCATCGGTCTTCTTCAGTATAACTAAACAGCCAGTCAGGGTTTAAAAAAGCCCTAGGAGATGAAGATTTAATCCCCCTTTGCTAAGAATTTTGTTAAACCCATTTCTTGGCAAAGTGTTTGCGCTATTTCCCTCTTACTCAGAGCTAGGCATTATCGGCTGCTTCATAAGGGAAAACTGAGACAAAAGATGTGCACAGGAAGACATTGTAAGCACATTAAATAAGGAGCAAGTTTCTTGCTCTCAACATATGTCTCTAGTGTATGTCTTTGTCCAGGGAAGAGGTGGTATTTTAACTTACCACTATCTTTTATTAGCTGACTTGTATAACCTCAGTCATTATGAGACTCAATCAGTCTCAATTTGTTGAATGGCAAAACTTTATTCTTTTAAATGGTCTTCTCTCTTCATATAGGGAATAAAAGTACTTGGATTTATTTTCTTCTTCTCATATAGACATGTATTTCCTTACTGCAGATAAGAAATTAAAATTAGAAATTAAACAGGGTTGAACAGACCCCTCATAGATTTAGGCAAACTGAAAGCAGTGAGAACTTGAGAGTTAAAGAGTTAAAACTTTTCTGAGAAGCAGCAGATGCCTATAAATCTCAAGGTTGATTGAATTTAGTTACTGGTTTTATGAAATTTATTATCCCTGGGCAGTAGTCTCAACTGCATCCTTTATTTTTGTGCTTTTTGAACACCACTAGTGTTAATGAGTGAAATAAAGCAAGAAAAGAAATCACCACATAGATTAAAGGTATTTGCAAGCGTTCTAAATTCTGTTAACCAACAGTAACTGAATTATATAATGCATTAGTTGCTTCTTTGCACCCTGACCTGAATAATAAATTGTCATATGGTCCTGGCCAAACACTGTCCCTCCTGTCTCCGTAATCAGGGTGCTTCCCAGGCTGATCTACCTGCATGGAACAACTTATGTTAATAAACTCCTTTGGGATCTATGGGTGTAAACTTTGTTTATTTTCTCAGTTTGTCTATCAAGCTGCAGGTATATATTAGGCGGAGTTCAACTTCCTCACATAGGTACCTAATGCCATTTCCAATGGACTAAAATATGTGAACATTCATAGGACATAATGACTACAAGAGACCATTGTCCTTCTGCCTGTCAGCTGGAGGGTAGGTAAGACAGTCCAACAGACATCTACATTTAGGCAAATGACTCCTGCCCATCTGTTTTTCTGTCATATAGAAACCCTGATTGTCTTTGTGGCTTAATATGACCTGAGGGACACCCGGCACTGGTTGCTGTAGTGTTTTGCTCCCTTCTTCTAGCATATGAGACAGTGAATACAGGCAGATACAAAGATATTGTATATTCTAAGATATTCTAAAAATGACTAAGTCATTCTCAGTCTGCAGTCTGTTAGACTGCATCCAAGTCTTCCTCCATCACTTTTGTTTCCTCAGAATCAGGAAAAAATTGCCCCTATACAATGCTCTCGCATGGTGGAAGAAGGGGGAAAAACAGAGGCATAGCCCAACAAGGCAGCAAAACCTTTATTCTGATCCTAACCTGTAAGATTAATGTTATAGACGGTATACAGTAATGTTGATTTCATTAAAAATAGTGTTGGCGTTTTACCTATTGCTGTTTACTAAACCTTCACACTAACTGTTAACAATGATGATGATTTAAATCTAAAATTGGATAATTTGCATGCACAGAATCAGAATTTAGTTGCTATTTATGTCCAAGATAGCTGGCCTCATGGTTGAGTTCTTCAATATCGGAATTTATGTAAATGAACAACTCCAAGGTCATAAATGTTTAGTATTTTGGACAATAATATGACAATTAATTTCCTCTTTTTGCACTTATTTATTATATAGAATCATAAAATGGTTTGGGTTGGCAGGTATTTTAAAGATCATCCAATTCCAACCCGCCTGCCATAGGCAGAGATACCTTCCACTCGTACCGTACTGTTTTTGTGGGTTTGAAGGATTTCCCTTGAATAAGAACTTTTCATGGCTTTTCTTTGAAATTAAATCTCAACGAAGCAACATTACTGGTTTGTGGAATAAACAGTAAAATATACCTGTTCCCATGAACTTTATTAGACCTAGATTTAGAACAAAAAAAAAAAAAAAAGAAAAAAAGACATATATATAACTATTACTTACTCCTCCTATGATTTGTTTTTAATTAAGAAAAAAATTATGTCCAGCTATGTATCAAAGCAAATAAGAATAGATGTATAAATTACCAGTAACAGACAAATGTATCTCTGTTAGGGGAAAGAGAAAGAAATCTTTCCTCAAACCTTTTCTCTTGTAAATTATTAGAAAGATGTGGAGATTAAATGGTGACTATCTCAATTACCTTACATTCTTATTAAGTCAAAAAGCTGAACAACACATCAACATTTCTTTCTCTTTTACGTTAATTTTAAGAATGCCTAATGCTCTTGGAAATTAGGCATTCACAGGATAGACAGGTGTTGTGCAAATTTCTCCAGGCAGCAGTGTCAATAACAAAACTCAAGTCATGACCTGCATTTCCTTTGCCAATTTTCTTTTTATTTTAAAACCACAAAACCGATTGTATTAATTCCATGAAGTAGTTTCACCCAGTGACTATGGTATTTCTTTTCCTCATCTTATGGTCCCATCCTATACACTCAAAATTTCGCAGATGTAGTATTGTTTTCAGGCTGTACGAGTCTGGTTTTTTTTTTTTTTTTGCTTCAGTAGCTGGAATTAGACTACCACCAACTATATATTAATTATATCTCACATATTCTTTTTTTATCAGACAATCATTCAAAAATATATGTTTCAAATCACACACTTAAACATAGCAGTGAAACTGCAGAGCTGTTTGTTGTCTTTCACAAGAGATTAAGCTTTGGTCTTCAGCCAAACAGTCAGAACCAACACTAATATTATTCACAACTGGAAGAAGGCAATCAATTAATCAATACTATAATTTGGAATTGACCACAGTGCTAACACTCATAGCTATTAGACTTCCTGACTGACACCTTTTAGGATTAATGAAGTAGTAAGAGCAAACAAACTAAAGATTTATTTAAAGACTTTTTTTGTTCTTGGATGAAACTGCCCACTCTATTTCGTCATTTTTTAACTTGGATATGTCAATGTGAAACACCAATGTAAATACAGAGTATTGAAAAGTGCAAATTGTTTTATCCTATCTGATGGATTAGGAACCAACTCCTTCATATATCTACTTGTAAGTTTTGAAGTAATTTAATTCAATGCCAGACTCCATACTGTCTCATAACAATATATAAAACTGCATCCTAGAGAAAGATGGCTTTTCCTTTTTCCTTGCACATTGGTTTGGCTTTTTTTCAAAAGTCCAGGTCAGATATCCCGGTTTCAGGACTTCCTTCCCAAAAACATTACATATGATTTATCACAGGGCTGTTAACACAGAGCTTTTTTTGAAAAAACTGAACTGTCTCTCAAGTTAACCTTTGAAACAGCAAATATATTATTTGGTTAGTTTCTCAGGAGACCAAATACTGCACTACCAACAATACTGCGACTAGGTAAATCAAAACCAAGACTGGATCAAAATTTAAGTTTCATGTCTCAATCCTGCAAGATTCTATCATTCTGTTACCAAGGCTCTTCTATGCATCCATCCTTGGTCTATTTTCATGGGGATGACAAGGTAAACAATGTGTTTACAAGATACAATTTCAGGAATAGTTACTAAATAGTTTTCATCAGTACAGTATGTTTTCAGCTGAGCTGTTCAAGGGTATACTCTAATGTGTGCTATGATAAATCTCTGAGTCAATGCTTCTTCAGAGTAAACAAAATGTTGCAATATAATGCATGTAGATTATACTTGCAGTGTTTTCTAGAATTATTTGGGACTTTTTGGTTTAAACACTTCTTTATCAAAGAAGAAGTAAACAAATATATTTAAATAATTAAGGGTTCAATCTTACCTTCAGAATTTTTGCAGGTTCAATATCGTCTCCTTGCAGGATAAAAAGGATGCAGGATCTGTAGTATTTTGCACGTGAAAATGGAATAAAGCCATCTCAGTCCTTAGTGTCAGGGCAATCAAGCCCACATAAACTCCAAATGACAAAAAAAAGTTTCTGTTTTCATCCCACTGGCTGGTTATCATGCTTTTTTATTACACAGAAATTGGTTATCTTGTCAGTTATCTTTCATGGTGCTGTGCATGCAGTTGCTTTTGCAGATGTTCATGTCTTGGCTCTAAGCTCAGAAGCAGGAGCTGACACCTTCTCAGAAGAGGTGTACAAAAATCTGGAAAACACTGCCCCAGTTAAAAACAGTTCTTTTCTGGTAAACCAAGACGTAATTTCCAAATATTGATTTTAAGGATAGCACCTGATGAAAACACTATACAGTAACAATGGTATCACAGATGTAGCCTGCAAAGGGATTCCTTCCATAACAGAGCAATAGAATTATCAGACTGTCCAGCTTAAGAAACAGTAAATCATTGTTTCTAAAGACCTGAGTTCCTATGTCAGTAAAGACAAACCTTTAAAAAACAATTAGCTATAGGACAACCAATATAAATTTTTTTTAACTTTTCTGCAGCCTTCAGGAGTGGAAGAAACACAAAGAATTATCTTGCTGATCTCCCTGTTAAAGCTATCATATGGCTTCTGTCTGTCCTATGATACCTAGTAACATTTTTTGATATAGATGTTAAATTTTACATGAAACATTGGACATATTGTAGATTAAACAAACAGTTTGCCTCCCAGTTTACATTGCTTCCTGTGTATAGTGCCTGATTCACTGCCTTCTGATTTATATAGATTTGTATAGAGGAGCACAAGGGTGAAGTATTGTCAATTTTAAGAATAAAAAAAATCCTAGTTCACTCCCCAGTTCCCTTTAAAAATGTTTATTTTAAAAGCAATGAAAAAAAATATTGTGTTTGTGGTGTTTTTTTTTCTTAGTAGCTTTCCACCTCCAGCTGCTGGCCAGCAATGTTTAAAGATTTTTTTTTTAACTGCAATGAGCAGGTTTTTTTCTTTTTATTGAAAGCTCAAATTTTATTGCACTTACTAGTTTGTAAGAGCTAGGTCATGAAGAAATAGGTCATACATCTTGGGACTTAAAACTCAATTCAATATAGGAGTGACAGCTGCAAAGAAGAAAGTTTACCTTTAATTTTGCAAGGTTATGCTCTTGCGGTGCTTCTTTGGCTTCTGAATATTCATTTTTTAATTAAATTTTTATCTTAAACATTTTTTTACATCGATGTAACAGAATTCAAACTCAGTGTTGGGTTGTGAAAACTCAAAACAGGAGGAGGGATGGCGAAAGAATGAAAATGTCCACCCAGTCACAAATTTTAACCAAGACTTACTAGTTAACCTATATACAGTTAGTTTAGATATAGTTTAGATAGATTGATACATATATCAAGCAATCAATTGATCAATCACACAGGCAGTTCTACTTTATGCTCCCCTTGTCTTTCTCTCTTTGCTCTGTCTCTCTTTCTCTATATATATGACTGTATATACATATAAGTATATATTTACCTCTGTATACGCACGAATCACAGTCACATATTAATTACCAGTACCTTACCTATTCTTTCCTACTACCTGTGATAGCTGACCCAAAACAACAGTGGAATATTGAGTATGTATATACAGGAACAACATCAGTACTTGCCCAATACAGATTCATTTATCAATTATTTCACCTGGTGAGCACCAGTACTGCCTTGGGGCTGGTGGGAGAACCCTATCTATGGAACCACCATCCTTCAGGTTGCAGTTGACCCAAACTGGTTATATGGTTTCTGCTCATCCTGACCCATGCTATGCTTCTTCATTAGTCCCCCATTGTTCTCTTCATATACCAAAACCCAGACCTGTTCCCAAGGTTGCTCTCCTATGATGGTCAGCAATGGTTCACTGGTGAGTTGTTTGTAGTGCACAACCTCTGATATCATGATGTTCCTGGCCTTCCAAGGTCTCATGTTGTGCCTGAGCTCCTCTAGGCTGCATTTTTATTGTAGGGTCATAGATAGCTACACAGAATAACTACTTGCTGTTAGTGTCTTTTCATCCCTATTCATATATATATTTCAGAAGTGTTTTAGCAATATATATTAAACACACAGATGCACAGAGCTGAAACTCAGACAAATTTACCGTGTGCCACTTACGTGTCATGAAAGCATCAGGCACGAGATTGTTTTGGCATTGTTATGAGGAAGCTACCAGAGCTAAATTTTCTTAAGGTTCAGTCTTACAGTTTCAGCTTTTTGGCCACTGAATGGAGCTGCTTTGACTTTGCATAACCTAATGTGTATTTACAAATTAAAATGGTAGCTAATTTTAGTAAAACTTATTGATGTAGTGACTAAACCACTCAGTCTCCAGACAGAAACTTTTCACTTTTCATTTCAGGCATATCCTGTATACTGCCACACATCCTGAACAGATTTTTTGTTGATATTTACAGTTGGATTAAAAAATGCTTAAAGGTTTATGTTTTAGTTTCTGCTTTAATGCAACTGATGATTCACCTTGGCAGGGAGAAAGCGGTGTTGTAATAAATGGCTGTAATTGCTCAGACTACTATTAGTTGGTAGAATGGAGGTATAAGAGCTCTTTAATTTATCATTGTTCTGCAAGCAGTCAGTATGAAGACCCTATTGTTAACGGTAAAAAGAAACTTCGAAGTGGAAAAAGCTGCTGCTCTGTGTGACGACCATTGACCAGTTCCCTGGATACAGTTAGGTACACCTGACTAAAGCTTTCACTGGAAAATGGATTGCTTCAAGTAACTCAGAAAGCCTAATATATAGTGTGCCTCACTTATTTTTTCAAAGACAGTGGAGCCAGTCATCCCAGCAAAGTGGCAACATTTTTCTCTCTACACACAAGGATAAAAAAAAGACTTTGCAGCTGCCTGTGCTGGTACCGAATATAATCAACCTGTTTTTCCTTTCTTCAGAAAGCAGAGTAGGGAAACCCTGCAGCTCAGTTTAGCTTATCTATCCTGTTGTCTCACCATCTTTTACCTCCAAAATGTGTTGGCTCTCTGAAAAGGAAAATACCTCTATTACCTCAAAGCATGGGTAACTTAAAAAAACAGAAGTTGGACAAAGACCACAAAAAAAGGTCTTTATACAATAATCAACTTTGCATCCGTTGTAGCTGTATGAATATCAGGAATAAGTTGAATGAGAACATGCTTTCTATCTAATTTTAAACCATTATATTATTATCATTATTTATCGTTATTACTATTATTGTCATTATTATAATTAAGAGAAGCTCCTCTTCAGTTCTTATTTCCTTCTCAGTCTTGAATAATAGACATCTAGAAGACCTCAATCTATTCCACAATAAGTGTACTCAGCTTTCACACCAACTGTTATCTCCTCTCAGTGCAATTCTCCTTTAAAGATTGACTCAGTAAATTGTGGGATTCCATTTACTGTGCCTTAATGACTTATTATATATGTATAGTATATGATTAAAATTAATTTACCTGCTTTGGATTGTTTGGTGGCTTGGTTTTTTTTTCTGAATCCAAAATTTATTTTTGATTCATTCATTAGAATTGCAGTAATGTGTACGGAAGGATTTGCCGGACATATGTACTATTAGTGATACAATTCTGTCTTCATCTTAAGCTCTGATGACACCTCTCATTTCCTCCTGGGGGCAGAAAAGAGGAAGGAACCACACACCAGAACTGACTGACATTTTAATTGGAATTCAATAAACAATTCTGTTGGCAATACACAGGCAGGAATAGACTCCAACTCACTCACTTTTCTGTGTGCTGATGCTCTGTAGGGCTAATCAGAGTCACTTTTTAAAATGGACGACCAGCTCAAAATATAAAACCAAGGATACAGTTCTATCAAACATGATGTTACTGTTACCAAAGAGGCTGTTACGTATACCATAAGCTTTAAAATTACCCTGTCTTTAGCTCTCTCTGATCCCTTGGACTAGTTCCATCAAATCAGGGATTTTACTGTATATGTATTTCTGATTATGTTTTTTTACAACTACGACTGTATGGTTAAGCTTCTGTGAAGAGCTTGGAGAAAATAGTGCTATGTTGCAGCTGGCCCAACAGCTGCTGTATATGCTTATCTCTAGTGCCTATATTTCCAAGTACATATTTTCAATGGTATTTTGTAATAAATCATTTTCTCACTAGTTTTAATACCTTATTAAAGGTATTAAAATACATTAGCACTTTCAAATCCATTATTATGCAGTGGGTTTTCAAAAAATATGGAGACTACTTGAAATGTAAAATAAATGGTGATCTTACTACAGATGTCCTTAGACATTCATCCTATGACACTCAATACTACAAGGAAAATAATATGAGACAGATGGTTTCCATTGCTGAACTAGAAGCTGAATCTTCTATGTACTTTTTTTTTTTATTAATTTTGCATTTTCATGTCTTTCTACTGTGGTTTTGCTTTTAAAAAACCTTCTGTCATGTTAACAGTGAAAAATCTAAACTGCACACTCTCATCTGCACACTGAAAAAAATTTTAAAACGTAAATCCCAATGGAAATAACTACCAAGAAATACAATTTGTCCTGTCTCTACTGTAATGAACAACAACAATGTGGATTAAAACTATATCTATGAAGTCAAATGATTACTTACGTCTAAGAAAACAGTGCTAGCAAATGTTTTCTACTTCTCATTTTAACTTTCTTTAGTATTTTGAAAATACATAAGAGTGCAAATAAAGTATACCTTTCAGGAATTTGGTTTCTTTATACATCGTTTATATTTTTATTCTTTTTATCAATGGCATTCATAAAAATAGCATGGACTTAGGAATAAAACTATTAAAATAGTTATTGAATGAGCAATTAAAAACTATCCTTTCTTGTTGGTAAAAAAATTGAGGTTTCCATGTAGAAAGCATGATCTCCTGTCTTAAACAATCTCTTGGTGGGAAAAACTGAGATATTACTGGATAGATAGGAGATGTCACCAAAAAGAAATAAGATGCAGAAAGCTGACAAAGAGATTTTATATATAGGTGCTTTTGTGAAATTGACTTATTTATACTATTCCAGGCCTTGGGAGTCAATAATTAATTTTTTAAAGAAAGGACCATAGATGTCTGGCTCTGCAGTAATAACATTTTTTCAAGCATTTTGGAAATACATGTGAGGTTCAGAGCTATGTTTTTTTTTTCTGGACTATTTTCTGACTCAGCATCCTGTGTATAAATCAGCGTAAAGAACTGATCAGTTGAAGTGGGTGTCCTTTATGATTTGATTGGTACTTAGAGCATGAGTCTGAATGTTCTGAGGATGTAACTAGTTATGTTTTAACAAGCATTAAAAAAAAAAAAAATTGGTGCTTTTTCTCATTAAAAGATAAAAGTGATTACATAGAATGAAGATACAGGGCAGATAACTTGGCCAAAAAAACAGAAGGAGAGAAATATTTAGCTACAATAAACAACAAAAGAAGAGGAAAAATCATAACGTGGTTTTGCACTTGCATTTCCTCAGTCAAAACAAACCTGTAGGTGGCTTTTTCCTCTCCTTTATGCACAAAAATGTCTTGCCAGGCAGATGGGCTTCCTGTACAAATCAGAAACCTTTCTCAGTTAACATTTGACCATTAGGAAGGAATGACTGAACCAATGTTATTACATTCAATGTTGCATCAAGTGACCTCTTTCCACAGAACTGGAAGAAAAATATTAAAATAATTGTGTTGGAACTTGGTAGTTTTTGGAGAAGGGTAGTAGGAGGGACTTGGATATTTTTTTATTTTCGCAAAAATCAGGGGAAAATATAGGGAAGTGCTGTATATGAAAGGGTTAATTTTTTTCCTCATTCTTTTTTTCCAATCTTGGAAGCATAGGAAATCTTGAAAAAGTATTTTTATCGTGTTTTAAATGTAAAGTTATTTAAGTAAATATTCTAATGTTGATTTATGTTTACATGTACAATTACGTATCTATTACAAGTAGTGTGCTTATGTACCCTGACAGTACTTCCGCTTCAAATATATTACTATAAATTATTCAGAATTATAGAAAACAATAATCAAGAGTAATCCCTGATACTTTTAAAATTCTGAAGGTTAAATCCTGTTAATCAAATGCCTATAGCTGTCTAACCTGAAGCTCTGTGCCTGTGGAATTCCTATGCTCTGCTTGAAAGAGGGTTCAGTCCTGCTGAGTTCTTAATCTTTGCAGTTGTAGTACTGCATTATTCCCACCCTTCATTTGAATGCTGAAGACCTTCAACAATGTGCATTGCTGGATCTCTTATGCACCCAAATGATTATTTTTATGAAAATCTTGTGTCTTCTGGAACAAGCCAGCTACATGGGGAGCATATAGCTAATTAAAAACAAACCTAAACAAAACCATATACCTACTGGTCAGTTCTTCCTTTCCATAGTTGCATATTGAAGCACTACTTTCAAGCTGCAAAACTGCCAATCTGCTCAACATTCATCATTATTGATCAGCTAAATTTTGATCAAATATATGTGTAGTGAAAGGCTCAAGCCTTAGTTTTTTTCAAAAAGCTTTTTTTTTCATGTGTATTTCTATATATTTATGTAGATATCAAATAATACCAGCATGCATACACTTCAGTGAATGATCGCCAAGGCATACTGAGTTTACAGTAATTACTATGGATGCCTTCAGTGTTTTAATATAAAAAACATTAAACTACCCTATCTGTAGTTTGGTATACTTTTTTTTCAGAATTTTTTCTTTTAAATAAATATAGTAATAAAACTCTATAATATTTTAATGAGCATATAATAGTAGAGTACATAATGAACATGATTCATGGTGTCTTTACCAAAATGACTCTCCCTCCTGCAGCTTCTTCCTTGTTCTTTCTCTCTTCTCTTTAAACTAACAACATAATGATAGCACCATTATGGAAGATGAGACTGTAACACATGCCTGACTAAAGGTTGTGTCATTCATTATCAGGGAACATAAAAATGTCAGAAAGTCTGCTCATATCAATAAAATTTTACTTTGGGGTGGCAGAACTTGTCTTGCACTGTGTAAGCTGAGCTCAGGATTCTAGTAATGTTTTTAAATCACAAATACCACTTATATGGTGCTTTCTTTTTATCCTGAAGGATCACAATGTGATTACATATAAAGTATCATCTCCAGGTGAAACACAACAACCATTTTAACACCGGTCATTTTTGCAAATGAAATAGAAGACTCCACACTAAATGAAATCACAGGATGACTTAAGGAAGCCATATTCAATTTTCTTATTTATATGAAAAAATATTTATGTCCTTTTAATGATAGTTAGGAAATAGCATGAATATCAGATTTTTACCTCTTTGAAAGAGTTCAGTTTAGTGAAAGAACCTCTACCGTCATGCAGAATCATTGATCGGTATTGAAAGGAACATAGACATAGGGTATTCCTCCAAAACCAGAGTTGCTTATGAAATTAATAATGTTTTACATATGCTAATCTCCAGAAATCCTAATGGAAATTATAAAAATCTATTTCTACATCCCTGAAAAATATAATTGCAAAAATTCAAACATAATAACTCCAAAGCTTCATTTGCTTGGTTTTCTTTAAAATACTCCCACTGAATAACCATCTTCACTGTCTGAATTCTCACTTTTGGCCAACACAAATTAGTAAGTAATACTTTGCCAGAGTTACCAATATATCTTTGAAGCACTCATAATAAGAAGAATAATGGCACAGTATGGGACATTAACCTGTCACAGTTCTGAAGATGATTTACTATTTGGACCTTATATGTTAAAGCAACAAAAAGCTACAGAATCCATAGGATTAACTTCTGTGAAAATGTTGAGAAATTGCAAAAAAAACCCACAATCCTTCATAAGCTTTCTAAAGTATAATGAGTGTTTCTGGTTGAAACGTAAAACGTGTTAGAGACTATCAGCATTCTCTATCCATTCTGTGATATCCAAGCATAAAAAATTTTAAATGGTGATAGTTTAATGATGTCATGGCCTAATAAAATGTAAAAATACACACATTGGAAGCATTTTACAGGAGGTAAACCTGCCATAGTCTACAGCTGGCTTTTTCACATTCAGAAAAGAGTAAGATCTCTCACACATAGTCCCTTAAAAGATAATTTAACACGCACAAACCTTCTGAATTTCTTAGTTATCATTCATGGCTCAAGATTTCTGTTTTGTACAATCTGCTTTGCATCTCTGCTTTTATCTAAAGAGCAGCTGAGGAAATACAGCTTTTAAGTCTCAAAAGCCCAAAACAAACCCTGTTGCAGCCTTAAGTTTAAATTCATTTGAATAGCGGCTATTTTTTGCACATCATGGATCAAACAATATTCTCGCTATACCATGTTGCTCACCTGAAAACGTTGCCAAATTTGAAGAAATGCTTGAAGGCATTGCTTGCCGCATAACACAGTCCATATTTGTGGATGGTCTAAGCTTAGTCTGCCAACAGCTGAGCAAAGTGGGGCTGAAAATGGCATGGGGAAGTTCTTCCTCCTCCATGGGAAAGAGTTTGTCATTGCACAGACCAGAAATCCCATGAAGGTACTCTAGAAATTTAGTTTATTTTTATGGAATTTTTTACCTATTGACAGGATGGATCCTGTACGGTGAAGAAATCAAAATCAAGGCCTGGTATACTGTAAGAACATTAAATTATGTTAAAACATATACAATTGGAAGGAAATTCTTATATTTCTATGGAACATTGAAGTTTCTTCGGAATTGGTCATCTTAAAAGAAAAGGATTTTTTTTTTCCAAAACCTGTTCTGTCTTTAACATAGAAAGGAGGAATTTTGTGATAAAAAAACAGTTTCCTATTATCATAAAAAATTAGTCAACTAAGCTCTGGCTCTGATTTGATGAATTCAGATACTTTTTTATTCACAAAAGGCAAAGCATGACAACAACCACTTTTTCTCAAGGCCATTGGAGGACATTTTTTCCTGTAACAACAAAATCTTGCATGGTTCCAAAACATTCTCATAGATGCAATACTAAAAGCTGAGTAGCTCTCAGTTTTAAAGGAGCCACTTTATTTCATACCTTTAAAAAAGTTTTTTTAATAAGAATTCAATTTTATTTATAATATTATATTCCTTGTAAAGCAGGATCTTTCATTGAAAAGAGGTTTCTAATATAATCTTTTAGTCAAAACAACAAAATATGTCATTGTATTTATGTGCATCAGTCACCAGTTTCTAGGCACTACAAAAATTAATAAATGTGGGAACCTTTCGCAAAAGAGCCCTCTGATGTTCT
Organism: Tringa tobata; assembly: GCA_033628505.1. Lineage (NCBI taxonomy): Eukaryota > Metazoa > Chordata > Aves > Charadriiformes > Scolopacidae > Tringa > Tringa tobata. Next base: position 38,063 of record JAHREE010000198.1, read on the forward strand.
TAGCAGGAAGGGATGTAAAAATATTATATGTGTGCCTACATAACATTTTTCTCCCATGAAATCTGTGCGATTGTCTTTTCTTGTCACTACTGAATAGACAGCTTAGTATTTCTTCATGCTTGCATATATAGTCTAGCTAACAATATGGAGATTTTTTACCAACTGAAAAATAGCTAAAAATAACCTATGCCCACTAATATTTGCAACATTTTCTGCAGATGAAGGGGGGGGATATTTTTAATAAATATTTTATCAAAAAGTTCACTAACATAAATAAATTTTGTTTAGAAATATATTGAATTACATTAATTTTATAATAAAATTATTAGAATAGTTTATCAACTGACTTCAATAGCTAATTCATTTTCTCTGCATTGCAATGACTCTGTGAGTGACAACTTCAATGAGTATGTGATTTTATGTGCTGAAAACATTCTTTTTCTTGCTTTTAGAAACATGTTGGTCAGTGTAATATATTCCACTAGGTAGCACTACATTTGTCAACCACCCACGTCCTCACATCTTTCCCATGCAGTTGGATGGGGTATACTGGTATGGAAATACTGGTATGTGCATAGGTATGTGTAAGCATGAGCACTTACACATATGTTCTTCCTCTTGTTACAATATAGGCCAGTCTATAACCTGAATCTTACTGAATAACCATAAAAATGGTTAGAGGATGGAAAATATCCTCTTCAGTCTGTGAACTAACTACAAACTGAATCTCATTTTTTGTAATCAGTATATTGTTTTAGCTTTAAGATAGCATATTGATGAGAGCTACTATTTGTGTGAATTACTAATGGATGAGTAACCACCACTGTATAAAGGCAAGATTTTTGGCTTTAAAAGCAGTTGCACTTTTTTTCACAAGTGCTTTGAGAAAACAATCATTAGTTGCAATTTCTGAAACATAATTTGCCTTGAGCTATACATTTTCTGCATTATTAACGTATATATACGTAGTATCAGTCCCTTTCAGTTTATTGGTCACGAATTTTTATGTAGACAGAATTCCTTTGCTCTACTGCAATTGTATTTTTACAGTGATAGATTTCACTAACAGTCCTATTACAACCACAGAATTATATGAATAATTTTAAGATGTGATGAAATGATTTTCTTATCTTGTTTAATGACAATGTTGCCTATGCAGTGTGCCAAATTACCATTAAGGGATATTTTAAATCACTTCAATAAATCTAAAAATGATTTTCAGATATCACTTAATGCTTTCCAGTTGACATAACAAATGAACCATTTCAGATTTCATTGAAAGCTCTTTAGTATATGTCACCAGCCTATTTTGGAATTGTTTCAAAATGTGACAAATTGTGGTAAATCATTCTGAGGCAGCCCAGCACCATTTCTACAACTATAAAGTATTACAAGATGCTTTGTAAATCATTGTAGATTGCATATCAACTTGTGTTTTTGTCATATAACAGAAGCAACAGAAATAAAAATCTGTCTTAGTGAAACATTCCCTTTTCCATTACATCATTTTGTTCAACATTTTCTCGTGTTGACATATTATGAGTTTGTAATGAGAAGAGTTAGTTTCTAAATTAATTTGTCACGAATTTATATTGAATGATGTGATACCAAAGTCCTTATGGAAGAACTGACCACATCATTGTTGTCTACAGAACAATGTTGGCAGTTTTCAGACACAGGAGACCTATGGCCAAGAAGTGGAAAATACTGTTTTAAATTATGTAGCTAGTGCAAGTCTGTTAAAAAGCATTTATAATCATTAAATGCAATGTAAAAATTGCTGTAATTTATATTTTTTTCCATCTGGAAAACATATACAATACAGACTGAGACATATTTTATCACCTTGAAAAGTTTTTAACCTAGATAATATCATGTAACATCTTTCCACTGGATTCTGCATATGATTTGCAACTACTCAATACAAAAAATATAAAGATTAATTGCAAAGACAAAATAAAAATACCATGAAGTGCAATCTTACTATTTGTATTATGCCTGAAAAATAAAAATACAATAAAGTACAATAACAATCCCAGGATTACCACTCAAATTAAGAGGCATGACCTTCAGTAATAATATTCACTTTTAAAAAATTAGGGATTTGGGTCTATTTTTATTTTGTAATCTGCCCACAACTTAATATCCATGTTTGTCTTTTCTTGAACTAAAAGTCTGATTCAAAGGTCAAAACTGACCAAATCTTATGCATGTCACTTCACTGATGACACTGTTACTAAAGAACCAATTATAAAAATTTCTTTTTGAAAACTATGTCTGTATCAGGGTGCAAGCACTGCTTCTTTCAGACTCCAAAGAATCTGTTTACATAGAGAAACACTAATATTGAAAGACATTAGCAGAGATGTAATATAAGAACACAGATAATACAAGTAAATGAATGTATGCATATAATCATTTCCTGGACAGAGACGCCTGAGGGGACAGCAATACTACAATCTACATTCAATATTAAAATAATCAGAGAACTGAAATGGCAGGTACAATACCAACCATTTGTGCCAGACAAGCTTTCTTGCACATCTCTAGCAGTGTATTTCATTTCTGACCTGTGAACCCTTGTTTTTCCAGTCCTAAAACTCTCAGAAGCACAGATTATCAGTCATGTAGAAATGTATTCTGATTTTGTGATATAGACAAATGTTCACTGAAGATTAAATTAAGAACCAAACTTACTTGATGTGTGACCTAGTACAAATGTCAACAGAATTTGCTAGTGGAGAAAGGCTGGACCACTGAACCACCACAACATCTATTTTCTTAAATTTAATTTCTGGAGGTTTGTTTTAACTGTGTTTTTTCTTCTGCTACTCTCTGTTGGCAAAAGCAGGGAAGTCATGTCTGCCAGTGTTTTTGACAAGATATATCAGAGGTAAGATTGAGCACAGAAAAGGAAAAGGCTCAACATTTTTGTTCTCTGTCTAGGAGAGCCACTTTTGCCTCTTAGAATATGTCATCCTACATACCTTGCTAGCCTCTATGAATGAAACATTTTCTGACATTTGTGACTTAGGAAAAGAGTAATATGTTCTGAATTCAACTTCCACCAAAAGTGTTTCTTTAGGCTTTAGGAAGAGTAATATGTTTGCTGCCTACATGATACATCATGTTCTTTCCTACAGAATCATAGAATCACAGAATGGTTAGAGTTGATGGGACCTTAAGGATCATCTAGTTCCAACCCTCCTGCCATGGGCAGGGACATCTCCCACTAGAGCAGGTTGCTCAAAGCCCCATCTAGCCTGGCCTAAAACACTTCCAGGGATGGCGCATCCAAAACTTCCCTGGACAACCTCTTCCAGTACCTCACCACTCTTACAGTAAAGAATTTCTTTCTAGTATCTAATCTAAATCTCCCCTCTTCCAATTTAAAACTGTGGCCCTTTGTCCTGTCACTACACTTCCTGACAAAGAGTCCCTCTCCGGCTCTCCTGTAGGCTCCCTTCAGACATTGGTAGGCTGCTATAACGTCTACTCAGAGCCTTCTCTTCTCCAGGCTGAGCAACCCCAGCTCTCCCAGTCTGTCTCCATAGGAGAGGTGCTTCGTCCCTCTGATCATCTTCGTGGACTTCCTCTGGACCCGTTACAACAGGTCCATGTCCTTCCTGTGTTGAGGACTCCAGAGCTGAACACAGTACTCCAGGTGGGATCTCACAAGTGCAGAGTAGAGGGGTAGAATCGCCTTGCGCGATCTGCTGGCCACACTTTCTTGATGCAGCCCAGGATGCTGTTGGCTTTCTGGGCTACCAGTGCACACTGTCGGCTCATGTTGAGCTTCTTGTCCACCAACATCCTCAAGTCCTTCTCCTCAGGGCTGCTTTCTAGCCATTTTATGCCGAACCTGTATTTGTGCCTGGGATTGCCATGTCCCAGGTGCAGGACCCTGCATTTGGCTTGGTTAAACTTCACGTGATTTGCACGAGCCCACATCTCAAACCTGTCCAGGTCCCTCTGGATGGCATCCCTTCCCTCCAGCATGTCAACCACACCATCGAGTTTGGTGTCATCAGCAAACTTGCTGATGGGTGCTGAGGGTGCACTCAATCCCACTGTCCATGTCTCCAACAAAGATGTTGAACAGCACTGGTCCCAGTACAGACCCCTGAGGAACACACTCATCACTGGCCACCACTTGGACATTGAGCCATTGACCACAACCCTTTGAGTGCGGCCAGCCAGCCAATTCCTTATCCACCAAGTGGTCCATCTATCAACTCCATTAGTTTCCAAATTTGAGACCAGGATGTCGTGCGGGACAGTGTCAAATGCTTTGCATAAGTCCAAGTAGATGACGTCAGTTGCTCTGTCCTTGTCCACCAAGTGTGTGGCAGCATCATAAAAGTCCACAAAATTTGTCAGGCATGATTTGCCCTTGGTGAAGTCATGTTGGCTGTCTCCAGTCACCTCCTTATTTTCCATGTGCCTTAGCAGAGATTCCAGGAGGAACTGCTCCATGACCTTGCCAGGCATAAAGGTGAGACTGACTGGCCTATAGTTCCCTGGGTCTTCTTTTTTTCCTTTTTTGAATATCGGGGTTATGCTCCCCTTTTTCCAGTCTGTGGGTACTTTGTCAGGTTGCCACAATTTTTCAAATATGATGGAAAGCAGCTTAGCAACTTTGTCAGCCAACTCCCTCAGGACCCATGGATGGATTTTGTCAGGTCCCATGGACTTATGGACCTTCAGGTTCCTTAAGAGGTCTTGAACTTGATCATCTTGTACCATGGGCAGTTCTTCATTTGGAGAGCCCCTGTTTTTGCCTTCTGTGACTTGGGCACTGTGGTTAGAGCCCTTGCCAGTGAAGACTGAGGCAAAAAAGTTGTTCAGTAGTTCAACCTTATCCATATGCTGGGTGGCCAGGTCTCCATTTCCTTCCGGAGAGGATGCAGAACTTCCCTAGTCTTGTCTTTATCCCTGACATATCTATAGATGTTTTGCTTATTGTCCTTCATGTCCCTGGCTAGATTTAGTTCTACCTGGGCTTTCGCTTGCCTGATCTGGTTCCTGGCCACTTGGACGGTTTCTCTATATTCTGCCCAGTCTACTCGTCCCTGCTTCCACCCTCTATAGGCCTCCTTTTTGGTCCTGAGCTTCTCCAGCAGTTCCTCGTTCATCCACGCAGGCCTGCTGGCTATTTCGCTTGACTTCTTCTTTTTGGGGATCCACCTCTCCTGAGCTTGGAGGAGGCAATCCTTGAATACCAACCAGCCCTCTTGAGCCCCTCTCCCCTCCAGTTCTTTTTCCCATGCTACCCTGCCAATCAGATCTCTCAAGAGACCAAAGTCTGCTCTTGTGAAGGGTAGTGAGCTTGCTGCACACCCTCCTCGCTGCCCTATGAATCTTGAATTCTACAATTTCATGATGGTTGCAGCCAAGGCTACCCTTGAACTTGACATTCCCCACCAGTCCTTCCTTGTTAGTAAGAACAAGGTCCAGCATGGCTCCTTTCCTCATTGGCTCCTCAATCATTTGAAGAAAGTTATCATCAATGCATCCCAAGAGCTTTCTGGATTTCTTGTGCCCTGCTGTATTGTCCTTCCAACAGATACAGGGGTGGTTGAAGTCCCCCATGAGGACCAGGGTGTGCAAGCATGATGGTCCTCCTATCCGTCTATAGAGGGCCTCATCCTCCCTGTCACTCTGATCTGGTGGTCTGTAGCAGACCCCTACTGTAACATCACCTGCCTCTTTGCCCCCTTAAATCCTGACCCATAAGCTCTCTCTTGGGTCTTCATCTGTTCCCAAGTGGAGCTCCACACATTCCAGCTGGTTGTTGACATAGAGGGCAACACCCCCTCCCTGTAGGCCCAGCCTGTCCTTCCTGAAGAGTCTGTAACCCTCCATTCCAACACTCCAGTCATAAGAGCCATCCCACCATGTCTCGGTAATGCCAATAAGATCGTAGCCCTGGAGGTGTACGCATGTCTCTAACTCCTCTTGCTTGTTCCCCATGCTGCATGCATTTGTGTAAAGGCACTTCAGCCAGCCACCCAATGGGGCTGACTTATTAGCTGGAATGGCTCCATTTCCTTCATGTTGATTTTGTGGTGTTTTATCTGTGATTCCGGGATTTCTTTTGCCTCAGGAGCCTCAAAGACAGGCCAGATGTTATCACCCTCCTCCCCCTTCACATCTAGTTTAAAGACCTGTCAATCAACCCCACAATCTCTTGGGCCAGAACAGTCTTCCCCTCTTGAGAGAGGCATCTTCCATTTTCAGTCAACACACCCAGTGGTATCATTTAGGTTGTGAAAAACTACTACTAGAGAAGGATGGCCATCAGGTCAACAGCTGCTTTTATGTATCTTCTGGTAGCGTACTTGGGAAGGAGCAGGGAGGGCAGAAGCAAGCGATCTTGCATTAAAAGGTCCATCAAATGTGGGTGAAAAAGTAGGTAAGTTAAAGCGTGACAAAGAAAACATTTTATTCCAATGAGTTGTTAATAGTGAAAAATCTGTGATATCGGGTTCATTTCAATAAACATTAGTTTCAGCATAGACCACGTACATACATTTTACTTTAATCCATTAGTCATACCTGATGTATGTATGGTTTTTGCTTACAATGATTAGTATATCGGTTGTCTGTGGAAATCACTTCTCCAGTCATTCTGTCCATGCTATCTTCATAGTGATTTCTTCTGTGGTTTCCTTTTGTTTTGCTGGAGTTAGTTACCCTCAGGTATTACCCATTTGATTAAATATATATATATATAATTCCATCCCTCTCCTATAAAGCCAAATCAACTGACTTCTTCAAAGCAATTTGTCAGCTTTTTCTCCTGTCTTGGAGATACACATTTTATGTGGATGTTCTGTGGGAAATGGTGCTTTTTGCCAGTATTCCCCATTTAATTTAACTGAATTCACAAAGTATTCCATTCATTCCACAGACCAACCAAAGAACAAGGAATATAATATTACAGTGACTGTAGATAGAAATAGTATAATTTGTCAATTATTGGAAGAAATGGAAAGGGAAGATTGGTTTCAAGATTAGTGCTGCTTAAAATATTAAATTATTTCTGTGCAGAACAAACCCAGAGACTGGTAAAATTCCAACTTGGAATAAGTTGTCAATAAGAGTCAGAACAGAAAACATGCATAAGTGACAGACTAGTAAGTGGACAAAAAAAGCAACAAAATGAAATTGTGTCCTGAGAAAATGAATTGTCTACTTTCATTCTGTGTAGAAAATATTGGGAAGTCATGAATGCTGAGACAAAACCCAGAGCATATTGTAAAAAAATACTGTGGAAAGCATGGTAGGTCTATCTTGTGCCCTAGACAGAGACAAGGGTCCAGCCTCCTTCATCTTGTGGGTTACTTGAGTCAATCAGCTTGAAGGTGAATTCAGACTTACCTTAGCCTTGCAGAGCCTTACGGCAGGGCTGTTGCTCATATTGGGACAGTGCACAATACCATGTATTGATCTCCTGCTCACATAATAAATGGATGGAAAATGTTTTGGCATCTTATATGTAATTTTCTGACTGTAGCTATTACAATAAAAAAAGCTACTTTTCCATATTTTTTCTCATTACAATGTTATTTTAATCAAATATTAAAAATTAATCTGAGAGGCAAAGCACTTGCAACAGTGGTGCCATTGTCTCTTTCTGCAACATGAGCATTGACTTCTTGCCACAGTCAATTACTTACAATACAACACTAGATGAAGTAGTGAAAGCTGAAAATATGCCTCCAGGCATCAAAACACCAGGGGATTAATACTAATGTTTCATTTACATGCAAGAAAGGAAATGTTATGTTGCTGAACTTCACAAAGGAACAGAGAAGGAGGGAGAAAGAAATCTATTTTCCTTGCATATATTAAGAAAAAGAAAGAAAATAATTTTCCAGACCTGAAAATATTACCCACAGCAATTAGCATTCATATCAAAAAATATTCCCATGTCAAACTCAGGTCTCAGATTAAATACTAGAGGCCTTATCATGCATTTTGTGGGGAGAAACCCTACCACCACTGCCACTGTATTCTTTTTCTTTGAGTAGCACTGTATTCTCTGTCTTCCTTTCCAGGTTTTGGAAAACACACCGTAATGTCATCAGTCACAATATATCCCTTTTAATCCCTCATGTAACAGAATAAATGTGAGTAAGATAAGGTGAATGCTTTGTTTTAGGGAGTTTTAAATAGGTTAAAAGACAGAAAAGCTCTTTTGTCCTATGCCTAAAAACTCTTCGCTAGCTTATTCCTGATGGGAGTGGAAAGCAGACTGTCTGGCTTTTTTTTTTTAGCTAATGCTCTTTACTCTAGCAATGGCTTTTTCTGATAGACAGTCAGATTATGGTCTGTAATGAAATATTACAACAATTTCCATTCTCATTTTAGCCACTAGATCCAGAAAATGCATAGCTAATCATACTTTTCTGCCTTTAATAGTATCTGGGTTTGTGGCTTTTTTCTGCCCAAAGACAACCAACAGACAATGGAATGTGATGTTCCCTTTCTTTGGAAAACAGTAATAAGTTAAACACAGGATGTCAATCTCAATTTTTGGGTTTTTTTTTGTGTGTTCCAATTAGACCAAAATAATGCAAATTAATCACAAGCAATAAGCACAATTAGTGTAATCTCAGTTATCAGACAGATCTAGTTCTATAGCATGAAGTTTTTAAAGGCCTCTTTGCCTCAAATGGATGCTGTCAAGCATTTTCTGAATTTTTTTCATTCTTGTTTGTTCACTGTTGCTTATACTACCCTCTTAAAAGCTTAAAGAATAGTACCTCCACCTCATTCAAGACTACCAATTTTGCACTTTTCTGTTTGGTGAGCATTGATCTTTGCCTTCTTGAATAGTTTTAAAAATTGACACTGCTGTTTTATTTGACAACAATGCATATTTCTATTTCCTGGTGCACAGAAAGCCTTACAATACAAAAACATTTCTGATCAACAGCCTGACAGATAGTTACAGAATGGGTTACATGAGCCAAAATATGTCTTTTGTTTATTTGTCAACTGCATCTCAGAAAAACCAAAAGAGGAAGCACACCATATTGGTTTTTTGGTCCCATAAAAACCTATTAACTTTTCCAAATGTTTTGATCTTGAATTATATTTAAAATACTATAGCTAGAAAAGTAGTTAAGGGAATAGCTTCCTTTGCAAAATGTAATTAGTTTGCTACAGCTCTGACTTTAGTCCTGAAAATAACCACAAATATTTGCAGACTTTTAAGTCAACAAGTTTATTGTTGTAGCCTACACATAAATAAGGACAAAATATTTAGTAGACATTTGTAAAATTTATTCTTCAATCAGAAAAGTAACAAATGCTTTGATACTTGAATATTTTTTTCTAATGGTATGTTAAGGTGAAAATAAATGTCTACAGATGGTGGCAACAATCCTGACTTTAAAGTATCATCTGTCTCCCTCAGGGCGGGGGGGGGGGGGAGTGGAATTTAAATTCTGCAGTACAAGAAGCAGTAATCTTACATTCAGTTAAGTACAAAGAAAAAGCACTGAGGCATTCAAAATCAAACATTTCAGTAATTAAACTAGAGAATCAGGGTTCTGTTTCCTTTTTGATACTATTTGTTTTTTATTAATAGAGGAAGGATTTAACACATCATGAAGATTAACTTTATATGAGAAACTGATGAAAAATCAATGCTTTCTTTTTTAAGGTTTAAAAATATCTTACAGTCAGTTTACAATAAAACATCAAACAGATTTTTAACAGTTCATAATGGAAAAGTATATTCTTCAACTAAGCTGGGATTTTCAAAATTATCTAAATCAGCTAGGTCTGAAAAGGCCAATTTTCTTTACCAAATTATTTTCCTATTTTCACAGCCATTTATCATATGTTTTCAGTAGAAAGGTCATCTTTTATTCCTGCCACAAGTTCTGCAAAGACATATGATAACTCAAAGCTTAAACACTTTATTTTCAAAGATCTATGCACACAATCTCCAGTCATAGAAATAAGAAGCATTTTGTTAAATATTCAGAGCATTTTTTAAAGGATGCTAGAGTCTAGAAGCCCCCCAAATTCACTGTAGATTAAATATATTAATTTTATAAAAGGTTATGGTAGTTTTCTGATTTTCAGGTCTTTTTTCATCTTACTGTTACACTGACAGGCAAATGTTATAGCAATCTATCCAAAGTAAATTATTTTGTGTTTCGTTGAATTCTTTCACCTTTGTACAAAAGCAGATGAACAAATCATTGAGGAAAAATCCAGTTAAATGGTTTGCTTTGCATGCATGCAAAAGAAACCCAACGTAGACGATTTTTTGAGAGTTATTAAGCATGCCAACAGGAAAAAAGCCAAATGGCCAACAATGTAAATCATAAATGGAAAAGCAGGATGCAGAAACTTTTAGCCCATGTTCCACATAAAAAGAACATTCATTAGTATTCTGACTACTGCTCTGAATCTGTTCACTGTTGTCACTCACTGATTATTTTGAAAGAGATCATCTTGTGAAGTCAAGGGGGAAAGACTTCTTAAAAAGTTACTCCAGCCTTATGGTTTTCTTCACAATTGAAAGAACTCATTAGTGAACAGACTGAAAAATGGTAACTCTAATTTTGTTTTGAATGTTTGCTTTCTGCTTTGATATTAAATTAAATATTCTGGAAGTTTTTAATAATAAAAAAAAAAAGGAGTTGGACTTTGTGGGGGTACTCTGTGCTTTTTCTAGCCTGATGGTATTTGATGTATGACAGCTACATCAATTTCCTTTACTGCCTATTATCCCAGTGAACAATTTTTTGGCCCAGGCCACTTCCACCTGGATGGCCATTACCTGAAATACCTGTCTCATCATTAGACTGAGCTCTTATGATAGGATCCTGAGAAGACCAAATAATACTAGTAACAGTTATCACATCACACATAAAATATAGACAGTAGTCTTCATTCTATGAGGGTGTGTTCACATCTATACACAGGCATTTTCCTAGTTGTACAGCTTCTCTGAGATTAACTGTTCCTTTCCTACTGATTTCCATATGTAGTATTAGGACTTGTTTTCATGGCATTAAGAAAATGTTTTCTTTCAGTATTTTGAAGAATGGAGGAACACAAAAGCTTAGGATTGTAAGTGAAAGCCTAAAGACTTTAATTTGTTCTGGAGTTCATAAGGTTCTTGAGGGTCCATTCTCTGTCTAAAGAGAAAGGATGCTAAGAGGAGATGCTAAGAAGCAGAAAGTTTTCACAAAATAGAGCAATATCTTTTTTTCAACCTTCTTTGTCTTTCTCTTTCCTGCCCTGCTAAGCTAGTGAGTTCCCACTTAAGTGCAGATTCCGTGTCACAAGTTAATCAAGCCATGGGCCTCTGAGAAACCTCTTTGACAAGGCAAGGTCAGTGACATGAACTTCTACCGAATACAGCACATTTGTTAAAATAGGACTAATTAAGAAGGATGATTGCAAGGTCACATTTAAACATAGAGAACAAATTAATAGAACAGGTGCTGTGACTATATCAGACCCATAAAGAGAGCTGTATTCTTACTATTTCCATTCACCACTAGCAGGAATTGGAGAATTGCAGCATTTTTCCTTTCTTTAGTCTTCTGACACAAGCAAAGCTTTCCCTGGTCTAATGTCACATGCCAAAAGTTCAACCTTATAATTTTGTAGTCACTCTGAACCTTCACTAACCTAGGAAGTTAGTTCTGCAGATTTCGTGATGAAATATTCTGGACCTCTTTCTTGCCCCAAAAAGGTCAACAGAGACCTACACTCCTGATTGCAGCTTCTTCCCATGGAAAGGGCAAGAACGACAGAAACTCACAACCACAAGAATAGGTAATCTATTATTTTCTATTAAAATTGCTGTTGGTACATGGTGATTAATGAAATTGTCATCCTCTGCAAGAGACATGGGACAACTGAAAAGAATTTTAAAAATGAGTGCAAATCTGTATGGGGTAAAAGGAGCACTTTTGCACAGAGGAGAAATTAAAAATATTTATAGTGTTCTTTGATTATTTTTCAGAGCAACATTCTTGATGGAAAATCTGTTTAAATGCTTTAAATTGTTTTCCTGGAGTTTTGGAGTGCTCACTTTAAAAAGTAACTAAAAGGAGACTTGGATCCAGGTGCAGTCAGTGTCTAATGCTATATATACTTTGTTCCATTCAAAAGCATCCTTGGAACGTTCTTACACGATATTTAAATTTAAATAGATGTAGAAAGGACCTGTGCTGTAAGCCAAAAAGAGCAAAGTATCCAAGTTATAATTAAAACTTCATATAGTGCTTTTGACTGTGTAAAATTTTATATGCATCACTTTGGTACCTTGAACCTCTAACAAAGGTGCCATGTAAATGTCCACATAGACCTTTATTTTACTTTCCATTTTTACACATAAATGTTTCCTAAAAAGTAAATAAAATTTAGCAAAACACTACATTTATTCACCAAAGAAACTCTTAAAATACTTATAAATTATCCAATGTACTTGAAATTTTCAGCATCTCCAAAGGGAAAATTGATTGTATTCTGCAAGTACCTCTCAATAGCTTTTCTTCTGTAAATTAGCCAACAACACTCAAAGAAACAGAGCTTCTGCTCAATCTGCTTTAGTTTAATTAGTCTACTTAACATGCAATCTAAGCTGTTTGTTGCCTAATTATACCTGACTCTCACAATTATTTTGAGTATATATATCTTAATACATTGAATAAAATATGATTGACAAGATACCTTTTTTACAGAAAATTGCAATTGATGTATAAAATTTTATGTTAAACTTATGACAGAGAAGGATGTTGTAACCAGATTTAGTTTTGGGCTCATGAAAATGTTGCTGATTGTGTGATCATATGAACAATAGTCCATGTAAATGAATGGATAATGACATATGCAATATTACTTAAATAAACAGCAACCCCTGTTTGCAGCTATCAGTTTTCTACATCTTAACATCATTTTGCATAGACTATTACTTATGTCTGTGCAGTAGCATAAGAGTTGCACTGCCTCTTATTAGAGGAGGCTCATTTTGTGACATGAGCCTTCATAATAAAATAGATTAATTATCCAAGCAGTGTTGATGTAACCTGGAAAAGCCTATATCCACCACTATTTTCTTAACAGAGGAAATTTGGTAACATTTTGGTTTTGGAAGTGGGACGTACATTGTCACACAGGCAAAGGGAAAGAATGTAAGTTTCTTTGGAAACACTCTGGTGCTTCATTAATAGGCTCCTTTAGGCAGAATTTATAAAATCTTTTGTAGATAAAGATCCCTCAATTCTTTGTAATTCTTATTCCTCGGTATAGAAATTTAAGATAGCTGTTCCTTCAGCCTGAATACCTGAAAAAAAAAATCACTACAACAACATAAAATGTTTAGATCAGTGCTTCATAATAGTTAGGGTTAAGTGAGAGATACCAGGAAGAATCTTCTGCTTTAGCAGAGAAATTGTAATGACATTAAATAATCATTGACGTTTTTTATAGATTTTAATTTTTTTTAAATAATAGCTATGGCAATATACTGCAGTATCAATTCAGCTTAATTATTGAAACCCACAAAACTTTTTAAGAAGTCGGAAAGCATTTAAATCTTTTATCTAACATATGCCATATTAGATTTTGATATCTAGTACTATCACAATTTGGAATGGTGTATTTGCAGACCAAAGAAATCTTCCCCATTTCCTGTGTATATATATTTTCCTATTTTCTATATCAAACTATGACTCCTGAAATTTTCACAACTGAAAGTGAAATCTTAACAATTGTTACGAACTGTTGTTCATATAGAAAAGATGTACCATCTTGCATAGTTGTGGGCTAAGAAGCAGTGCAAGGCAATTCATGTATTTGATACTTGAATATTGTTAAGCATCAATGCAGATAATGGTCCAGATAATGATCCATATTGGATTTGGGTGACTGTGCCTTCAAGTGTGCAAACTTATGAACAAACATAGCATCAAATATTTTGTTCCTCTTTGCCAACCTGCAAACATGAATCTAGCAGCTTCAAAACATGAATTAAAAGCACTTCCTGTATTCTCACTTCAGCAATTTTTGTTAAATTTACAAATTAATGTTTTCAGATATCATCTCCTTCAAGCCAGCATCCCGTTGAATCTATATATATCAGCATTCAAGTTTCTGTTGTTGAGTTAATTGTGTGAAGGGTCCCAGTAGCATAAAAGACACATCCAGATTCGAAAAAAAAATTAAGAGACAACAGTATCAGTCTTCTAATAAAGGCCGACTTCAACTGAAATTATGTGGTTGCATTATCAATGAAGAAAAATTTGTAACTTTAAACATTTTTAGAAAAGAAACACATATTTTAATTTACATAGGTAAATAACAAATATCATTATTTGTATGGAAACTATTCTTCATGTATGATCAAACTCATTTATGTCCAAGGTAAAGAATAGCAACTAGAAAGATTAGCGAAAAAAGAAGGCTTCTCTCTTTTTTCTTTATTTTTTTTTCTTTTCTTCTCACTGAATACCCCACAATAACAGAAACGATGTCCGGCAACAACTCATATCATTTCTTAGTTTTGAAAGTTGGAATTCTACTGCAGTTTCCTCACCACAGTGAAAAGAAAGCCAAATTATAAGTCATATTATACAAACAACCTAGACTGATATTTGCTGTGCAGCACAGATATGCTATACAAGTAAGATTCCCATATTGCTCTGCTGTCTGAATAAGGCTGAAGTCCAGCTAATTTTATCAATAAATATCACAGTTTGAAAGTAGGAGAAAAAATGCACATGTGACAATACTGTCTTTAATCTAGGCTATACACTCCTACAAGCCTTGTTATAAGCAAGCAGATAGGCCTTGTTTACACAAAAATTTTGAAAAGTGAATCTACATCTTTTTCCATTTTTATTTAATAAAAATAATGTCATCATTGATTTTCTCCTCTCACTCATTATGTACCCATGAAACCCATTTCTTTTAGCCTTCTCTCTGTACTATAATGAATAATGGGAGAAAAGAAAATGTACTACGTTAACCTTGTTACAGTCATGTAGCCTATACACCTGAAAAATCAACAAATCAACAAACATAAGCAAACTAGGAAACATCAATTAGAATGATCCTTAAATAGGTAGTGAAAATCTTCACATTATTGCTCAGTTAAAAGTAGAACAAGTATCCTTGTTCAAATTTTGGGCAGTTTCATTTACTTCGTGGAATTTTGATTTTACATTTACTCTTTTGAAATCACAGGAAGCAGACAGAATGATACTGTAGGAGTTAAAAAAAAAAAAAAAACTCTAAGAAAAAGAAAGTTAAAAATTGAAATATATTTATGAGAGTCATGGTGACCAGGCATAAGTGAGCTATAGCCCGTATGAATTGCTGGGACTACTAGGAGAGAAAGTGAAACACTGTTGATTTTTAATTTACTTTTCATCTACATTACAAAAATATTTTTAAAAGTGAAAATCGAAAGGGAGCAAATATAGATTCTACATTAGGCTGGTTTTGAGAGCAGATTCTTGTATGTTCATTCTGCTAATGATGAGATGCAGATTTCAATGTTGCTTAGGTGCCCTAAGCTTTCTGTCCTAACTTGGGTTGTTTGAACTCAAATATTTCCTCCATGGAATGATACAGATGAATCGTGACAGACTAATACATACAAAGAAGGATGTACTTAATAATATATCCTCTAGATTTCTAAGGCCAGCTCTTCAAGGAATCCTCAGTCTAACACTGTGTAAAACACTAATTTAACACTAATGTGTTAAGTCTGAAGACTGTCACTTGCATTTATTAAAACATATAAACTTATAGCACTTATTTTGAACAATAAAATTTTCCCTTGATTTGCATTTCCAAAAAATGTTTTGTATACCTGTCTCTTTAGCACTTCAGCTAAGATGCACAAGAAATTCACAAGAAAAACTGTCAACCACAGACCTGTTAAAGTTTTATTCTTCCTATGCCTTTCCCATTTACAGGAGATCTATCCATACTAAAAAGACTAGCCCCACTAGGCTTGCTAATTAAGCCTTGGCTGCAGCCAGAATGGTAAATATCTTGAAACTAAAGTTCCAGTTAAAGGACCTGAAATACTAAAAACGTTGTGTCAGATTTGTAAAGGATTTCTTTACACAGTTCAGGACTCTTGTCAAGAAAAATGGAAAAAGAAATAACAAAAAAATGGGAATGTCTTACCAAAACTGCAGGCTATACACAGGGTTAATTCCTACTAATGATAGTGGGGAAACACCTGCCTAAATTCTCTATGTTGAGATGTAAATACCCAGCTAAGAAAGAACCAAAAGGCAGAAGTAGATTATTTCAATGTACATTAAGCGCAAAATCATGTGCTTTTTCATCTTCCTTCTTTAACTTCTGTGAGAAACCATTAAATGGGAACTGAAGAAGGGTAATTCTTAGCATATATGTTTCAGATACAGCATGCTTTAATATTCATAGGAATGAAATGCATGTATGTATTTTTGCAAAATTTTAGCATTTTACTATACAGTGAAAAGCATGCCTCTGTGCTTATATTTGTGTGGATGTATTTTATGGCACACACTTAAGATCTTCTGTTAATGGTTAATGAGTACCCTTATTGGCCACAGTTCTCTCTTTCACTAGAATAATATATGTCATGGAACATAACATTGACTGGGAAGAGTGACAGAGCCAGTGCACTGAGAAGCGGGAGGGAGGGAGGACACATCTGTGAAGATGAGCTGGTGCGGTGGGTTAGCCCCAATGGGCAGCCAAACATCCCACAGCCACTTGTTCACTCTCCACATCCCCCATCCCCAGTGAAACAGGGGCAGAGGAAAGGAAGACTAAAAGCAGAAAAACTTGGGGCTCAAGATAAATGATAATGACAGCAACAGTAATAATAGTAACAGTAATAATAATGGTAGTAGTAAGTGAAGATTAAGTGGAAGAAGAGAGAATAAAACAAACTAAGTGATGCAAAGGCAATCACTCACTACCTCCAATAGGTAGACCAATGCCCACCCAGTTTCTGAGCAAAAGGAACCTAAAATCCTCTCTTTTCTCTTTTATTGCTGACCATGATATTATATGGTTTGGAATATCGCTTTGGTTAATCTGGGTGATCTGCTTGGTTGTGTCTCTACCCAAGCTATTGCACACACCCCATCTATTCACTGTGGGAGCAGAGTGAGAGCAAAAGCCAAAACATTAGTGTGTTATCAGTACTGTTAAGTTAAAAATTCTAAAATATATGAGCTACTTTGAAAAGCCCCATATTCTATAACCATAGAGGACACAGGGCTTTTTTTTTTTTTTTCCTAGAGTGTATATGTAACCTTCATGGCTACATCAACAAAAAACAACAACAACAACAAAAAGTAATGATACCATTTACTTAAATATGGAATTTACTGAAAGCAGTAATAGTGCAATACATGCATGTACTTTATCAGAAGGCAAGAGGAAAGAAACTAAGATGGTAATTTCAAAAAGTCTGTTGAGAATTTAAGTCAACTTCATAAACATTTTGACGCATATCTTATGATCTTCAAAATTTTTAAGATTAAATTTCAGAGTTTTGCTCCAATAGAAATTGGAACAAATCTTTCTGATTATTTGAGTTCACCCTAAACTGTCTGTTAAAGTTAAATAGACACAGTAGAATACAAGAAGTTTACTTGGCGATATTTTGAAATGTGCCTTATGGAATTGCCTTCCAGTACAATAAGTAGCAAATTCATTGCAGAAAACCTGAAATTTAGACCTTTTTGTACTACAGTATTTTGGAATTACAACAACTAGTCAAATACAGCTTGCTGAAGCTGAAATGAAAACTAGTAAATCCAAGTTACATGTTTTAGAAGCATACTGCATTATAAGGCTGCAGAAAATCAGCAGTATGATCATTGTTACATTTGTCAGCATTGTAAAACCAAAGTTTATTTTTATTCACATACACTAACATATAGATATATGCAACTTTGGTAAACCAGTATATGCCATGAAGGTAAACACCTAGAAAAAAGTCAGAAATCAAACATTTTTACATTAATTTTATCTTTTTTTTATTTTAATTTCTAAATTTGACAGTAACAAAAAGACAATTTTCAAATTGCTTTAAATATAAATTTTTCAGCAATGTGAAATGTTAGTTACACCTATACTAATATACTCTTAAACAATAATGAGGGGAAATATAACATATGAATATATATCATGATCATGAGTATTTGTCTCTGTGATTCAAGAGGGGGTTTGGTCATAGATGCACCTATTTTGTGCATATTATTATTTAGAGTTCCAGGGTCATTTTTCCGATACATCACTGAACTAATAAAAGTAGAAGCTCTTTGCTCCTAGCAAGGCAGGAGATCTTTAAATCTGATTAGTATTATTATTATTAATACAGTTAGTAGTAGTGAGAAAGAATCTACCTGCTTCTATAATATGTTGACTCTCCACAGGCTTTTATGAGGCTTAGGGCTGCATATTATTTTTCACAACCAGGTAATCAACATAATTTAACCATACTTTTCAAAATACATTCACATAAGGTCTACATAAGATTTAATAATCTAAATGGCTTATTTCCAGCTGAGGCACATTTATTTTTTTAAACAAATAATGATAACTCTTTCTTAGTCTATTTTCCAGTTAGTAGGAAGATTTTTCTGAGGTACTGTGGAAATAAGTACTGACTACACAAAACTGCCCACAAAACTAAACCCCAACCTTTAGAAAATGCACTTTTTTTACCTAGTGAGCAACAGTTAACTTCTTTACCTTTCTTGTGGATAATCTGTCATTGGGGTATTTTTTAAAAGCCCTCAACAGTAATCTCATGTTAGAGATATGATTCTGTATACATTTATTTAAAATATGTTTCCAGGGAAGTACAGGTCCAGAAAATTGTTACTAATTATCTTTTCAGATTTAAACTGAACTAACTAGTGGTTAAGGAACAAACTACAGTTCTTAAACTTTACACTTATTGTATCTGCAGAAAAGAGATGTCAAACAAACAAACACACATATCAAAGAGCATTCATCCCACTAACAAGAAAGAATTGCTAGATTAACAGTCTATATGAAAGCTCATGTAATACTGTCTTTTAACACTAAAAATTCCAAAGTTAGAGGCTTCATATTTTC
Organism: Tringa tobata; assembly: GCA_033628505.1. NCBI lineage: Eukaryota > Metazoa > Chordata > Aves > Charadriiformes > Scolopacidae > Tringa > Tringa tobata. Next base: position 57,188 of record JAHREE010000198.1, read on the forward strand.
ATAGTTTACTGATATAGATTAATTTTAATTTTGCTACAAAAAGTCATGCCTTTTTAATCTATGAAAATGTAGGACATCAACATAACAAGGAGTACACCTTTGTCGTAGATGTTATCAAAACTTTCCTCAGGACCAAAGGAGCTGGAATTTGGATATGGAAGAAAGTGAAGATGAAAATTTTATTTTTATGCCATCTTGAACTTCTGAGTGTCATCTTTTGAAGACTCCAATATTCATTATGCTTCAGAATTGGTTTCCAAGAGTGTTATGAGAATTTCCTATGCTTGCTACAATTATTCCTTGGGATTTATTTTTATCAGAGTAATAAAATAGTCAAGAATTTAACTGATGAATGAGTCCTGGAATTTTGCATCTTCTACCATTACACAATGCCATCTAAACATCCATGAATATTGAGCAGAGAGGGGAATTGAAATAGGTACTGAGTCACTGCAGGCACGCCACAGGGAGAGAAGCTTGTTTTACCACGAAGCCAGGTGATGGGGTCTGCAACTTCCCTGTACACTCTGTATAAGCCATGACTTGCAGAAGGAGAACTGGCAGGGGTTACGAAAGTGAGAGGAGAGCCGGGACAGCTGCTAGCATCTTCAGCAGCAAAGAGGATTACAGAGTTGGGATTCAGCAGGCTAGAACTTTTGACTTCAAGAGGAGGGCACTGAATTTGTCCAGTTCCAAAGCTCCTTTTGGGAGATCCTCCTACGTGAGTAGTGGCCACAGGACTGCAGTGGCCTTCATCCAGTGACTGCTGGGTAAGAAGGCCCCAGAGGCCTACAGGTGCAAGCTGCCCACAAATCTCATCTGATGAGTTTACCACACATGGGCTGGAGAGAGGAGGCTTTATGGGACTGTTCATCGGAGACCAGACACAGCTGATGCTTGCCTACATGGGGCAGCTCTTCTTTTAGCAGGGGCTAAGTACCTCTTTCTGTTCCTCGGTCTCCCATGACAGGGACTGCTTTCAGAGGAGTCTTTTCACATATTTGTGGCTTTCAGTTCTGCTGAATTCTGCTTTCTCCTCTATCCTTCTCTGCTGCCCAGCAAGAGTTTGTGTTATTGCTTACCATTATCATTAAATTGAATGTCTGTTCTGCCTTAAAACAAGCTAGGATCTAGTTAATTTAACCAGTTTGGTTCAGCTGTAGCCAGTATCTTGTCAAAAGACAACATAGGTTGCCAACCAACCCACATAGTTAAAGCTTTATCTTCCTTCAGTGGGCACTCTGAGCTCTCTGTACAAGACAGCAGATTATTACTACAGATCAGTCAGAAGGTGCTGGAAAAAGCTGCCATGCTGGCATTGGTTTTGATGATATCCAAATCACATCCTGCAAGTGATTGCTGCTACTTTTAAAGCAAGGAAGAAAACTAGTCTGAAGAGGGGAAACAGGAGGAGATAACTTAATCCAAACGTCATCTGTAGAAACCAAGCAAAACTGGCATATGCATCTGTGCTTCTCTGGTCTTCAGGTCTTGTGCTATGAAAGCCCTTCTCCTTAGTTGTGCCACTGGCTCTGTTGCAACATTTTGTCAGAGTAATGGTGAAATACACCACCCACAACACTAACTATGGGCTTGTGCATTTGTAGGCAATTCTGAGGTCAAAAATTTTTTAGTTTTAACATGCATTGTTCCCAGCACTGATGTCATCAGGCTGGGCTTTGTTCTAGGACATATACCTGTAAAACTCCAGATCTGCCTGTAAGTACAGGCATATTCTTTAAGATACTGATCTGGAGAAAAGCTTCCTGAATGTCCCAAATAGGTATCTTCTGCATGCCTAGATGCCACCACAAAATGGGTTTTTTTTTGTCTGCATGCTGCTTTTTCAACAGCACATCATAAAAGGGAAGGAGGAAGGAAAGTATGCAGTGGATTGGCAGTAGAGTAGCACGTGAAGTGTGAAAGCTGTTGAGACATATTACTATCCTGAACTAAATGAACTTAGGCACAGGACAGTCAGGAGGTACTAAAGTGCAAAGAATCAGTATTCAAGTGTGAACTCTGTTCCTTTCAAATTCAAATCAGAGTAGAGTAACGAGAAATAAAAACTAAATCTAAAAACATCTTCCCCTAACACCTCCCTTCTTCCCGAGCTCCTGACTTTCTCTGCCTCCTCCCCTAAGCAGCACAGGGGGATGGGGAGTGAGGGTTGTGGTCAGGTCATCATCACACATTGTCTCTGATGCTCTTTCTTTCTCATGCTGTTCCCCTGCTCCAGCATGGGGTCCCTCCCACAGGAGACAGATTTCCATGAACTTCTCCAATGTGATTCCTTCCCATGGACTGCAGTTTTTCACAAACTTCTCCAGCGTGGGTCCTTTCCACATGATGTAGTCCTTCAGGAACAGACTTCTACAGTATGGGGCCCCAACAGAGTCACAAGTCCTGCCATCAACCTGCTCCAATGTGAGCTTCTCTCTCCATGGGTTCGCAAGTCCTGCCAGAAGCCTTCTTCAGTGCAGGCTTCCCACAGGTTTATAGCATCCTTCGAGCATCAGCATGCTCTGAAGTGGGGTCCTCCACAGACTGCAGGTGGATATCTGCTCTGCTATTAACCTCTGCTGGCTGCAGGGAGACAGAGTGCCTCACCATGGTCTTCATCACAGGCTGCAGGGGAATATGGTTTGGCTCCTGGAGCACATTCTCCTCCTCCTTCTTCACTGACCTTGGTGTCTGCAGAGTTGTTTCTCTTACCTGTTCTCAATCTTCTCTCTGGCTGCTGTTACTGTTGCACAGCAGCTTTTTACCCCTTCTTAAACATGTTATGACAGAGACTACCAGTGTCAATAATGGGTTCAGCCTTGACCAGTGGTGGATCCATGTTGGAGGTGGTCTGGCTGGCATTGGCTCTATCATACATGGAGAAGTTTTTGGCATCTTCTCATACAAGCCACCCCTCTAGCCCCCCAGCTAAGAAAACCTTGCCATGCAAACCCAATACATTGTGTTTAAGAGATATAGAGTACATGTGCAATATAATTTGATTTTGCATTAAAATCTTCTAACCTCTCCAAGTGAACACTCAACCTTTTTTGCCACTGATCTCCCAGTTTATTGTTTCAAATCATTATGTGTGACATGATTTAGCTGAGGCATATCACTTAAAAATATACAGATATTAATGCTCTGTCATTTTATCTACAGTGTAACAAAACTGGTAGACAACAGGATGACCATGAGGCAGCAATGTGCCAAGAAGGCCAATGGCATGAAGAAGAGGTGCATCAAGAAGAGTGTGGCCAGCAGGTTGAGGGAGGTAATCCTCCACCTCTACTCTGCCCTGCTGAGGCCACATCTGGAGTATTGTGTCCAGTTCTGGGCTCCCCAGTTCAAGAAGGACAGGGACTGCTGGACAGGGTACAGCAAAGGGCTACAAAGATGATTAGGGGACTAGAACATCTCTCTTAAGAGGAAAGGCTGAGGGTCTTGGGTTTTTCTAATCTGGAGAAGAGAAGACTGAGGCGGCATCTGATCAATGCCTATAAATACTTATAAGGTGGGTGTCAAGACGATGGGGCCAATCTTTTTTCAGTGGTGCCCAGTGACAGGACAAGAGGTAACGCAGAAAAACTTGAACATAGGAAGTTCCATTTAAACATGAGGAGGAACTTCTTTACTTAGAGGGTGGCAGAGCACCAAAACAGGCTGCCCAGAGAAGTGGTGGAGTCTCCATCTCAGGAGACATTCAAAACCCACCAGAATGTACACCTCTGCAACTTGCTGTGGCAGGGGAGTTGAACTAGGTGATCTCCAAATGTTCATTCCAACCCTATATCATTCTGTGATTCTGTGTTAAACTTACCAGTATCTATGTAGTGCCTTTAATTTCACTGAATTTCCGTGACATCTAAAATATTCTAAACTTTGCAAGATTTTTCCTGTTGTAACTATACATTGTACTTTAAATCTCTGGAACTTAAGCAAGATGACCTTCTGTACACTTTAGAGTACTATCTGGCAGACCTTTGCAATTGGCCATAACACTTCTCAATGTGAATAAATTTTGCTGATTTCAGCATCTATCCTCATAATAGTAAGTGCTTATAAAATTGAGCCTTTTGTTTGTGTTTTTACTTCCTCTGTCTTAAACAGTGAATAGACACTGCAGAAAGTCTTGTTAGACAACATTAACACATGTAATACCAGTCAGGTTGCTTAAACTCAGTAATGGAAGGAAAAGTAAGGAAAAAAGTGACAAATTCCCAAGAATAGTGACCTAATGCTACTTCTATGGCAGGGAAACTAGTAGTCTAAATAGTACCTGCAGCTAAACTGAAAAAGTTGTGTAGCAATATGATGTTAGCTGAAGGAAAGAAACTCATAAAAATCAGTGTAAGCAACTCTCCAACAGTTATAAAACATTAACCATATCTCATGCCAAGTATGTAACGTGACTAATACTAATGTTGCCTTTGCAGATAGTTAGTCAGGAGGAATCTGAATTTCACCTGAAGTTAGGGGACACCAGTAAACAGAAAACAGTGCAGCTGAGAATGAGGGGACATGAGGGAATTCAGAGCAAAAAAAGATGCAGGATTTAAGCTACAGGACTGTTATTTGTTACAGGGTTGTATCCTTATACCATATTTCATTCCATTAAAGGAGGTAATAATATTCTCATAGCTTTTCTTATATCACATCAGCTATATGTATTGTTTAAAAGCAAGGAGAAAAAGGCATGCAAATTTTTCACTTTTCGCATAATCATTTCTGATATTAAACAAATACTATTATTTATAATAATATAAACAAACTGAAATACGGAAAAGATAAGTCAAAAATATTCATTTCAGTCTTATCATGACTTTTAATGTTAAAATTCAGCAGTGTACACAGGTCAAGAGCAGGACACAGACCTCTTGGCAGAAATGTCAGAATATTACCTCTATGTTCAGCTTGCTTGTCAGCAACAGAATAACAATCCAAGCATGGCAGTACATAAATCTGGCATGTTCATACTTGCATCAATAGCACTTTCATTGTTTTATATTTAATATGTGATGCACCTTGGTTCATAAAATTACAGCAAAATATTTGTATTCCCGTACAACAACATTAACAGCTAGGCTCCATTTAGTGTGGTTTAGACAATAAGCACACTGTTAGCTATGTTAAGTATGGGTTTGGAAGCAAATGTGAAAGTTCGGTATTAAGAAGAGTATTTTCCCATGCCTTTTTTCTCACTCTGGATAGAACATTTTGATAATGTTACTAAGCCTCTTCCCTTGTGTAAGTATACTGATTGCATATGGAGCTCTTTATCTCTTTTGCAAATAAATCTCATGTACTGGAGAAATAGGAAATGCAAAAGATCATCTGCGTATCATTGACCCACTCTTCTCAAATCTGGCAGACAGTTGTACAGCATACAGTATATTTATTTCAATGTACATATTCCACTAACCTGACACCTCAGAAAACATACTCAGGGACCTCTGTATTTTTTTAGTATGTTGCTACAGAATTTCCATTAGAACTGTACTCCTGAATGTGCTGTTTGTTCCAAGTATGATTTTCTCACCTTTGTATTAACAAATATTCACAAACAACCCCCACCAATAAAGGTGTTTGGTGTTAGAGGCTTGAGACTGGAGACAGCTGAAAAATGAATACTTAATACGTTGTCTAATCAGTCATTTGTTCTGGGAGGAAAGATGATTAAATTAGTATTAGATGACTGTATGTGGATTTAGCTTAAATGTATACAAGCTTCTCCATTTGCTGGAGGACCAGAGAGAAGTAGAAAAATAATTTTGCTAATTCACATCTCCCCTATTGTTTAACCAGATGCTTACTTCCCTTGGTTAGAAATATATTTATATAAAATTACTGCTACCAACTTCCTATTCAACACTGGATGGAATTGTGACAGTGTTAAAAAAGAATCTAAATAAAAGTATACTGTACTGGATTTGCCTACTTGGAGGAAACTTTAAAACAGACCCAAGCCCCCTACAGTCCCCCTCTACTCTGCCCTGGTGAGGCCACATCTGGAGTATTGTAGTCAGTTCTGGGCTCCCCAGTTCAAGAAAGACAAGGACCTACTGGAGAGAGTCCAGCAGAGGGCTACAAAGATGATCAAGGGAATTGAGCACCTCTCTCTGAGGAAAGGTTGAGAGACCTGGGACTGTGCCACCTGGAGAAGACTGAGAGGGGATCTCATCAATGCTGTTAAATATGTAAAGGGTGGGTCTCAAGAGGGTGGGGTCAGGCTCTTCTCAGTGAGGCTTAGCAACAGGACAAGAGACAACAGACACATGAAATTCCATCTGAACATGAGGGAAAACTTCTTTACTTTGAGGGTGACAGAGCACTGGAATACAGGCAGAGCACAGGCTGCCAAGAGTGGTTATGGAGTTTCCTTCTCTGGACATACTCAAAACCTGCCTGGATGTGTTCCTATTCAGCCTGGTCTAGGTGAACCTGATTTGGCAGGGAGGCTGGACTAATCTCTAGACATCCCTCACAACCCCTACCATTCTGTGATTCTAAATATTGTATTTGTTTGAATGAAAATAAATGGAAACTCTAAAAACACACTAAATCATTTTAAAATAGTACAACTTGTGAAAAAAAATGCTCTCTGCACAAACTATAAGAAATAAAACATAATTGCCTCTAGATCAAGACAAGCATCAATTGCTTGTCTGGGGTTATCACCATTGTTAGCTTGCTGTCGGAAACATATACAAAGCAGACAGGCCATAAGACTCCTGGACACATTTTCATTTATGACCTGATTGTTTAAAAAATTCTGCTTTTGGAAAGAAAATCAGTTCTGGCCATTACAGTGAGCAGAAAATTTTATGAAGGCAGAGGGAGGCTGAGGCAAATGAATCTTGCTTCTGCACAGTGCAATGAGACACGGTGGACCTCTGCTCAATAATAAATCCAGGAAAGGTCTCAGGTTGGTTAAATTCATTCTGATATTTGCCTTATTCAAATAATGTCTGGTATAACTCTTTTTTTGTCTGTGTGTGTAAAAAGATGGCCTAAATGCTGAAATACTGTGATAATATCTTTGTGCCAGAAGCTAGAAAGGAGTCATGCTTTCTTTTCGCAGTGTGGGACAAAAAGCTTATGCTAGATAGCTAGTATTGCTGTTTTCAAGACAATTTTTACCAGAAGAACCAGTTTACTGTCTGCAAGGGGCAATGAATTAGGTCTTAAGATTTCTTGGAAATATGGCCCACTTACAAAACTATTAACTTTAAGAATCAGGTGTGATGAAAAAAATGTAACTCAATGATTGGGAGCACAATTAGTACAGACATATTAGCTCTGGACAGCATGAATTTCACTTCTCCAAGATGACCTGGAAAGTTAAAGCTGTGGTCCACTGAATATTTTCTCTGTATATCAGTTTCCTTCTACGTATTTAATCTTCTCTCTCTCATCTTTATGCAAGATGTCTTGCCTTATGTCAAGGGAAATTCTGGTTTGGCCTAATGATATTCTTTTATGGCATTGTGAGAGTCTCAAAAGACTGTAGCTAGAACTGACAGATTGACCAGAAGAAGAAATTCAATAACCTAAGAATGAAATCTGACATAACTGTATTTTCACCTTACCATTAGAAATTATTAGGAACAACACTTTCAATCACATTTTGTCTATTGTAATCTAAGGGATCATTAAAAGAGTGTTTTCACTTTGCTAGCAGAAGTTGTTCTCACACAGGATTGTTCTAAGATAAGTAAAGTAGCGTGAAACTAGACAGAAGGAAGTTGTAAAAGATTAGAAGAAAACGCTTTCTTCTGCACAGTCTTTTAATATTAGTAACTCCATTAGTTTTACAGGAATAAAACTTTAATAAATTATTTTTTTATCATACACAAAATTAATAGCATAAGGAGGTTAATACTCCTGGTGCACAAGTTTCAGACTGGCAATACTTCAGCTGCTTTTCATTCTTACTTGACAATAGATACTCAAAAAACACAGGAAAAAAATGCAAGCCATGTCAGGATTGCAAATCATGGTAGTGTCATATTTTTAACCATTAAATCATAGTTGTCTTTTATAACTTCTGGGTAACCTGGAAAGCTTAGGGTTTGATTCTGCATTCCTTTGGACATAGCACAGTTGCAGGCATCCTGTGTAGGAGAGGTAGAATACTGTCTTTCACAGTCATAGTGCTTCGATGTGTTCTGCCTTGTGTTAAATTTTGGCAAGGAGAGTCTCCTGCAACATGCAGAAGAATAAATGTTGGCCTTTTAGGCACTATTATTACACAGTTAAAAATATACAAAAAATACAAAAAAAAGTAAAAATATGGTCCATGCCTCATCTGAGACAAAAACACTCCTGAGTAGCTCTATTAAGACAAAAGAGAAAACAGTGCTTTTAATGCAAGATATCATTTAACTGAAGGTATGAATCAAAGAGGAGACATATCTTCAGCTTCTTTATGCATTTCTTGAACAACGGGTGAATTTGAAAGAAATGTGATTCCATACTGCACATTTAGACTTTCAGAATAGGCTTTGCTGGAAGGTGAGGCAAAGCATACTGCGTATTCTCTTAAGAATAAGTATTCAGTGGGTGATTTTAAGTACAAATTCATGCAGGAAAATGAATGTTTTATTTCCATAGATAGCTATCTCAATGGCAGAGTAATCACAAGGGATGGTGATGACACCAAAAAAAAGCAAATGCATCAAGCCTATCGGCCTGAGAGAGAAAATGAGCTCTGAAAAAGAATTCACCATTCCAAAACAGGAAATCTGTGGAAGAATGTCACATGTCTTCCCCTCTGTGAGAGGTTTTAATAGTTGCTCTCATAACCTCCCATCAAATGAAAGTGAGGAAATAAGTTTAGGACTGCCTTCTAAGATCTTCTTGAGAAAATATGATATATGGGCATTTTGAGGTCTGGCCACAGACCATAGTCCCCTGACAGATCTAAGCAGCATTTCAATATCAGGGCAGTCCACTGAGCTGGTGGAGAAATCAGCATTGAAATTCTTAGATAGACTTTGCAGAATGCCTCCTTTTCAAAAATCTGTTTTCTGTTTCATTTGAAATCCAACATGGTAGTAAGTGGCTCACTCATTATTCAGAGGAATTTAGCCAGGACGTTTAATTAACCTGGTTCCTTTAGGGTACAATAATGGAATGTTTCTTATCCCTTGAAACATTGTATTCAATATATAGCCTATGCAAACTGATAAAATGAGCTAGCCAGCCTGGGGTGACTCATTTTTAAACTAGAAAGATACATGGTCCTTAAAAAGCTCAATAATAAACATTATTTTTTAAAAATATTGAGATGAAACAAAAAAATGAAATGAAATGTATGAAATCAGGCTATACAGTAGTCTCAATTGTGAACCATTTTCTAATTGAATGTGATGCACCATTTTCTCAGTAGCGTATTTTCCTAAAAAGGAAAAGGGTTACAGAGCTTAGAGTATAATGCATGATCCCAGCTCCTCCCCGGCCTTTGCCTTCTGTACACACACAAAAAAATGAAGTGTAGGCTGAATTTCTGTTCCGCTGGCGACAAGGAAAACTATTTTCTCAACTTAAGTTCCCTGTTTCTTTACTAACATCAGTATTAATGCTCTCTTTTGCTGCCATTGGTGTTACCTTCTGTCCTGCTTACAAATTTGGCTCATTTCTTGCCTTATAGTGTCATGAATGTCTAGAATCTTAACTTCAATTCCTGTTCCTGGATTTCATGGAAACTAGCACAGTTAATCATACTTTTCCAGGTGTCTTTCTGCAAAGCTACTGACAAAAACTTTCTCCTTGTGAGAGTATCATCTGCCTTTAATTCTTTCTTCCTAAGCCTTCTTCAAGATGTGAGACATCATATCACCTGGAAGATTGTTGTTTTTTACATATTCTTTCCTGGGATCAACAAGGGAAGGCACAGCACTGCAAAGGAATGTGAGATGTGAGGTGGGGTAGGCAGCAGAAATCCCTGTGCCTGCACAGGACCAGCCCAGCATGGTTCTGAGTGTGGACAGGGTCACCAGGAGCTCAGTAACCACCAAATGTTTCCACAGCGGAAACCCAAGCTGCGAGATCAAGTACCCAGATCAGCATCAAGGTCCTGGAAATGTTTACTGAGGATTCTGTTCGAAAGGGATTTGCTCTGGATTTTGTTTTTTCAGTACATTTTGCTAGGAACTGATTCTGCATTTTGAGGCAGGTGGAAAAAAAGGTGAAGCAAGAAAATTTTCTTTAGTGTGGGATTTGGATGTTGCTGCTGTTATTCTTAGCCTTGTGCTGTCTGGCTCAAGTCCAGTATATGTACGTGTGTTAACTGAATTAAAATATTCCTCTTTTAAAACACTTTTATTCAAAAATTTTAAAATATATGTGTTGACTTACCTTAAAGGGATGTTTGAAAGCAAACTCAAAAAGTTTCCAAAATAAATAAAACAGACACAAAATAAGGCTGGGAGGGGGAGGTTGAAGACATAGTTTGCTGAGGTCGTTGAGATATTCAGTGTTCCACATGGTTTCACCCATAGCAGTATTAGAGCCTACAGACAAATCTTTGGAGTGAGCTAGCAGGACTTACTGCTTTTATTCTGTGTATTCCATTTCCTTAATTTTCTCCATTTCCTCACCTTTATGCCAGGAAACCCCAAATTTAGTAACTGAATTTCCTTTCCTTATTTCTCATTTTAATTATCGAAGGTGGTAAAAAAATCACCTGAGCTGGAAACATTTTCCTCTCACCCTCTAGTTTCTTCTATTCAGCTATCTGGTTTTCTGTTTTTTTTGATTTGTTACATCCTTTATAACATATTTATGAGCTTTTCTAAAGGTGTTGGGTCTCAAGCTTATTTGTAATTTCAGAGTAAGCTATCGGCCTCTTCTGACACTGAAATCTGGCCATTTTAAAATAAAGGAATTTGGGCTAATAGAAAAATGAATTAACTTTCACTTTGGTTATTTTGGTTTCCTCTAACTCAAATGAACACTTTCTTCCTTTTTTTTTTTAATTCTCTGAGAATGGAGACATTTTTATTCTCTGATTGTGGCAAAAATCAGTAAAAAAACAATCAGGACTGACTACAGTTATGTCATTACACAAAAGTGTCAAGTTCAGAGTTTATAAAACGATAGAATGGTTGTAAAATGTGTACTTCTGAAGTTAAGCTCTCCAGGCAAGTGTCTGGGGTTTCAAATTTTATTCACGTTTAGGAAATTTGGGCCAAGAAGTTTAAAATTTGGGTTTTACCTCATTCTATAGAGTAGAATTAAATTTATTCTATATTATTAAATAAATTGGAAGAAAACCAGAAAGAAGCTCCCCAAATAGGCCATATGATATGTTTCCGATGACTAGGACCAGAACTCTTCCACTCATCTGAGAAGAGGTAAAACCTAAGAGAAGAAAAGAACAAACAGCCTAAATCAGTTGTCTTAACATGTTTTTTACTTTTCCTCTTTTATTAAAACAGATTTAGTTGCTTCCTTGTAACGTTAGGCATTAATTTTCTTATTTTGAGAAATGGCTTCATTTTCAGAGGACAGGAGAGTGCCTAATAGAAGAGAAGCAAATGAGTCCTTCAGGATGGTTCTTGAAGGAAGGAAAATGGAACAAAACTTTACCATTGCATCACTTTTCTATGACTACTTCATAAATAGTGGCTTCTGTCTACTTTTTTTGCAAAATCTCTTGTAAAAAGTTCTTGATTAACTAAATGAATGGGACACAGCTCATAGCTGTGCAATATATCCTCTTAGCCCTGTTCTAGAAGGTAGCAGGGAAAGAAAATTTGACTTCTACACAATGCTTTCCATGATACACTGCACCATGCAGTGGAGTGTGATTATTCTGTGTTAACCAGACTTTTTCCTGTTACCTTTTGGTCTAGAGTATACAGTATAGAACAGAAAGCAATACTAACAAGAAGTGACAACCTTCTGCTGTCCCATGCCAACACAAATTGTGCACTTTTGTAGTGTTGTGGAAATGAATGCATATCACTGTTACAAAAACACATGTTACTAAGGGTAAATTTCCAAGGCACCTGTCTGAACCCAGTGTTTCTTAGTACCCCTTGTTTTTTCTCATTAATTCTAGTGCCAAAATTGAGGAGCTGCAGAGTTGTAGTCATATTTGGGAACAGATGGTCAAACCCACTCTGTGTCCAAGTAGGCTGATGGGCTTAGTTATCTATGTGTTTAAATATACGACAGTAAGCCAAAAATCTTTTTTTACTCACCACCTAGGGATGCACTCTGAAGTAGAGAGAGATTCCCTTCTGAGTAAACTAGTTGCCAGATTTAAAAACATTTGCTGAATGTTTGCTGGATTTTGTGTGTCCCTAGAAATAATACTGTTTAATAGCCTCATTTTCGCAGCTGCTTTTTACAGTGTATTCCTAAAAAGACACTAAGTGTAAATGCATAAGCTTTATACAGCACCATGCTATATTTTGAATATTTCACAAGTTTTGCTTAAGAAGAGACATTGTGAGCCCTGTCCCATGACATAATTGGACATCTGCTTGATAGGCCAACTGACTTAATTACTTCTAAAGGTGGTTCCTGGTAGGGAAGAGGAAGCTACTGTTGGTGATTTCCTGATGAAATTAGCCAAGTGGACATTCCCAATTTCTGTCTAACATAAGGCCAAAATAAAATTTCATTTTCTAAAATATGGTTCATAATTTTTTGCAATGCTTTCAAGACTCACGAATGTTACCATCTCCAGATCTAGTTAATTCAGACCAGAAAAACAGTGTGATTGATCTCAACTTGTGAATGACATAGTTACTTGACTAGTGAACAAGATGATAGTTATTGTTTACCTAGGTCTATCCATAGAAATTCCACACTACAAAATAGTGAACTTTGTGTCCATGAGATAAATATCACTCTGTGAATGCTCTCTGAAAATATACTGCCTTTGAGAAAATGGTGGAATCAATTTATCAGCCTTTGTACTGTTCAGAAGGAACTCAGCTATACAAAATTTTCTTAAGATTTTACAATCGAATCTGAGTATGAGTATTTTCAGACAGCTTAGGACTGAGATGTTTTATTTTAAAAATAGCTTTATCTAAGACTGTTTGTTTAAGGTAAGGTCAGGCCACAGTTGGAAGTGGTAGAATCAGTTAAACAGATTTCATCTACTGTTTAGACATTCACCCATAATACATGAAAAAATTATTGATTAACTTTGCAATTAGAGTTAGAATTGGAATTAGACAACAAATTATGATTAACCCAAGAAGCCAAGAAACTATACCCCCATTTTCAGGACAGCAAGGAGCACTTGAAAGAAGCACTTGTGAGAAGGCTAATTACTTAACACAGGACAATCTGTTGATCCATGCAACTTGTAGTGATGCCCTTATATAACACAAACCACTGAAAATTAGTTTTAGTTTATGAAACAAGTAGATGCTTGTGAAAGTTACATTCTAGGTGCAGCTTTCCTGAAGTAACAATCATTGTGAATAGCTAAGAGCAGACTTTAGTTTTCAGCCCAACCTCATCACACATGACAAAACTGTGTGGAAAAGCATATAGTATACTCTTCAATACTGAGTCATGCACTCTGGATTTTCTTCTATTGTTGTCTACCGAAACAACGTTTACAAAGCTTCAGACAAAAAATAAAGGAAAATTGCCTCTTTTTGACATTTTCATGGGTTTGATTGCTTATCATTTCATTGCTTATGAAATAAACCACCAGTAACATACAATGCTCTGTCATTATCTGACATAGCATTTAACACATATAAGTGTGAGAGACCAGTCTGACTCACTTCTAGGTGGCTAACTATATGAAAAAGTGGGGGGGTTATTTATCTTTAACTATATTAACAAATGTAATTGTTATTACCAGTATAATGAAAAGGGGAATATTATTCCTACCAAAGTAGGCATATTATATGTAAATAAGTGTGTGTGGTCTTAATGGCTTTTTGTAATTTTGGAGTATCAGCAGTATTATCCCCACACAGCAAAAGAAGTTATCTGAGCCTTATATGAGCTAAAATGTGATGTGTCATATTCAACTATAAGTCACCCCATTAGCTAAATATGAATCACTTCTATGCATTCTACAGAAGGGCTAAGAAAGGAATATGCAGACCCTAGCAAGATTCAGATCAGGTCTTCCTGTAAAATTTTTTTGCTGAGAACTCTACAGCTAGTGAGTCACCATTTAGTGGAAAAACCTCTACCAATTTTGCATTGATGTTCATGCTGATTTACAATATGTGGAGCAGGATAACACGGAATTCATAACACGACAAAAATTACTAAAATAGTTGTGTTTTGGAAGAAAAAAGGAAAACCAAGCTCCATGGTTGAAGACCTTACTTGAGTCTCTGGCTGTGTACATAGGACAGGGTGTGGAACAGTTGTGCTGAAACAGATTCAGGCTTCATTCAGCATTACCAGCTACATGCAACGTAAGTAACCTAGTAACATTTGCTTCCTACAACATCTAAATCTAGCCTTCTAATACAGGGCTTCTAATTAAACAGACACTAACTTTTTCTCATATAGTTGGGAATTGTTGCATGTTGTAGCTGAGCCCCAGCTGGCAACGATGACCATGTTGCTCACTCACTTGCCTGGTTGGGATGGGGAAGAGAATTAGAAGAGTAAAAGTGAGCTAACACTTGTGGGTTGAGATAAAGACAGTTTAATAGGTGGAGTAAAATCCACACATGCAATCAAAGCAAAACAAGGAAATAATTCGCTGATTCTCATTGGCACCAGATCTTCAGCCATCTCCAGGAAAGCAGGACTCAATTACACATAAAGGTTACTTGAGAAGACAAACGCCACAACTCCGAACATCCCCTCTCCTTCCTTCTTCTTCCCCCAGCTTTATATACTGAGCATGACATCACATGGTTTGGAATACACCTTTAGTCAGTTTGGGTCAGCTGTCCTGGCTGTACTCCCTCACAGCTTCTTGTGTACTCCCAGCCTGCTCTTTGGCAGTGCAGTATGAGGAGCCAAAAAGACCCTGACTGCCTAGCAAAAACTGAAAACATTTTTGCACTGTCATCACTGTTTCTTACCTCAAATCGAAAATATAACACTACACCAGCTGCTAGCAAGAAAGTTAACTCCATTTCAGCTGAAACCATGACGTTGTGTCAGTAGTTTCATGCAAGGGCATACAGCATTGGTAGCACCAATAGGTGCACTTGTAGGATTATTGGGAACAGGTAATTATGGGTTGTGGCATCAAAACCTGCACCATTTTGTTTGCTAATAGTGATTCAGTGGAAGCCAGAATATTTTATATACCAGCATCTCAGTTTTATTTCTGGATTTCAATTTGCTGCTTCTTGTAGTCAAAGCTCTTTTATTCAAAAGGCCATGGGACAGAGCATAATCAAGGTATCACACATGTATTGCATATTTTCCTGTATTTCTCAAGGAGAAGCAGGAACTTCACAATGGAATGCAAGTTGTTTGATATCAGAAAAGAAGGGATTTGCTGTTTGGTTTGGTTGTTTTTCTTTCTGTTCAAATAGCAAGAGGAACATTCATGCTTCAGTTTGTTTATTTTATTTTATTTCTTTCCAGAAGGGGTAAACTTTTTTAATATCTATTTTTTGTCTTTTGAATAGTTTTCATTATCAAAACACCTTAAAAGTCTGTCTTCCTCATTTAGTAGAATGGCAAAAGCTAGCTCATGAGGTTCCCATTTGCCTAAAACACAGTAACATTTGTTGGAAAGCGAGCAACATGTTGGCTGAGTGTAGCTATTCAGAGATGAGAAAGCTTGTTATGGGTAACTTTGCCCTGGGCAGTAGATACCTTTGCATTTAGAAAAAGGTGAGAATTTCAATATACAGCAAAAAGAACTGGCCTTCTATGTCTACAAGTACTGAAAAATGCGTGCAGCTTTTTCAAAAGGAAAAAGGATTGCAGTTGCAAGTGCCTTGCTGTATTTGTGAGACAAACAGGCAATTATAGAGAAAAAATGTTAGGACTAAATGTCAAATGTTGGTGAACTCATTCAATTGCAGCTTTTTTTGTGAATGATTTTGGTTCATATTAATGTTCAATTGATAATGAGGAATTTATTTTTCAATTAGTAGATAAAATTATGGGCTCAAAGATTTACAAATGGATTTATTTTGCGATTAGGAAAAAAACTAAAAATCTATTCTGCAGTAAAGAGTTGTGCCTCCAGGTAGCTAAGAAATCATTTTTACTCTCTGAGCTGTTTTTGAATGAAACAACTACATCTTAAAGCGAGAATTACTGCAATAGACCTTTGTTTTTCTGAAAAATATTTAAAATGATTGCTGCCATAAAATATTCTATTCCACTTTCACCCCTCACCAATGCTACCTTATCAGACAGGTTTTGATAAAAGACTATGCCATTTCTCCTTTGAACACTAGGGATATTAATACTTACATTACCTGCCTCTGGGAGTGCTGTGAGAGATGACTATTAATGTTTACAAAATAAAGCACCGCAGATATAGAAAGCATTTTAATATTGAAATGTGAATCCATGGGCAGTGTGCACACTTGGTTATTATGAAAGTGTCAGTTCCATTCTAAAACTGGGATGAAATTTGCAAATCATAACAGTATATGTCAGTAAATGTTGATCAGTAAAGAAAACTTTTGTCATAGAGTTATAGAGTCATAGAGTCATAGAGTTTTCCAGGCCGGAAGGGACTTCCAAAGGTCATCTAATCCGACCTCCCCGCAGTCAGCATGGACACCCCCAACTAGACCAGGTTGCCCAGGGCCTCGTCGAGCCTCGCCTTGAATATCTCCAGGGAAGGGACCTCAACCGCCTCCCTGGGCAACCTGTTCCAGTGCTCCACCACCCTCACGGTGAAGAACCCTCTCCTAATCTCCAGTCTAAATCTGTTCCCCTTCAGCTTAAAACCATTGCCCCTTGTCCTGTCATTGCAGGCCTTTGTAAACAGGTTCTCCCCAGCCTTCCTGTAGGCTCCCTTCAGGTACTGGAAGGCCGCTATTAGGTCTCCCCAGAGCCTCATCTTCTCCAGGCTGAACAACCCCAGCTCCCTCAGCCTGTCCTCGTAGCAGAGGTGCTCCATCCCCCTGATCATCCTCGTGGCCCTCCTCTGGACCCTCTCCATCAGGTCCATGTCCTTCTTATATTGAGGGCTCCACACCTGCACACAATACTCCAGGCGAGGTCTCACCAGAGCAGAGTAAAGTGGAAGAATTACCTCTCTGGATCTGCTGGCAACGCATCTTTTGATGCAGCCCAGGATGCGATTGGCCTTCTGGGCTGCAAGTGCACACTGCCTGCTCATGTCCAGCTTCTCATCCACCAGCACCCCCAAGCCTCTTTCCTCAGGGCTGCTTTCTAGTACCTCACCCCCCAGTCTGTACTGATGGAGAGGATTGTTCCGGCCCAGGTGCAGAACCTCACATTTGCTCTTGTTGAATCTCATGAGGTTCACCCAGACCCACGTCTCCAGCCTGTCCCTCTGGTGTATCGACAACACCACACAGCTTGGTGTTGTCTGCAAACTTGCTGATGGTGCCTTTAATCCCCCTCTCTATATCATTGATAAAAATGTTAAACACTATTGGCCCCAGCACGGACCCTTGAGGAACACCACTTGTGACTGCTCTCCATCTGGAGTTTGAGCCATTGAGTACCACCCTCTGGATGCGACCATCCAGCCAGTTCCTTATCCACTGAACAGTCCACCCATCAAATCCGTACCCCTCCAATTTGGCAATCAGGATGTTGTGGGGGACCGTGTCAAAGGCCTTACAGAAGTCCAGATATATCACATCCATAGGTTGCCCCTTATCTACTGACCTAGTCACTTTATCATAGAAGGCCACTAGGTTAGTCAGGCAGGACCTGCCCCTAGTAAAGCCATGTTGGCTGTCCTGAATCACCTCCCTGTCCTTCATGTGCCCAAGCATGGTATCTAGGAGGATCTGTTCCATGACCTTCCCAGGCACAGAGGTGAGGCTGACGGGTCAGTAGTTTCCAGGGTCCTCCTTTCTATCCATTTTAAAAATGAGTGTGAAGTTCCCCTTCTTCCAGTCTGCAGGGACTTCACATGACTGCCATGATTTTTCAAATATCATGGAAAGTGGTCTGGCAACCACGTCAGCCAGCTCCTTCAGTACTCTGGGATGTATCTCATCAGGTCCCGTGGACTTGTATACCTTCAGGCTCCTGAATTGATCATATACCTCGTCTTCACTTACAGTGGGAGGGACTTTGTCACCATGCTCTCCAACTTTTGTGCCATCAACACGAGAGCTAGGAGGAAAGGGATTGCCAGTGAAGACTGAGGCAAAAAAGTTGTTAAGAACTTCTGCCTTCTCCTCATCTGTTGATACAAGTTCCCCACTGTTGCCCATCAGGGGGGGTACATTTTCTTTAACCTTCCTTTTCTGGTTAACGTACCTGTAGAAGCCTTTCTTATTTTTCTTTACATCCCTTGCCAAGTTCAGTTCTAGCTGTGCCTTGGCCTTTCTGACCTCATCCCTACACATCCTGGCAATGTCCCTGTACTCTTCCCAGGATGCCTGTCCCTTCTTCCATTTCCTGTGTAGCCCCATCTTGCCCCTTAGTTTGACCAGCAGGTCTTGGCTCAACCATGGTGGTCTCTTGCCCTCCTTGCCCATTTTCCTACACGTGGGAATTGAGATCTTTTGTGCTCTATAGAGAGCATCCTTAAAGATCTGCCAGCTTTGTTCCACTCCCTTGTCCCTGAGGGCCCTTTCCCATGGGGTCCTATTTACTAACTCCTTGAAGAGCTGGGAGTTTGCTTTCTTGAAATTTAGAGTTCTAACTTTGCTTCTCATGGGCTTCAAACTCCTTAGGACAGTGAACTGCACTAGGGCATGATCACTGCAGCCTAGGCTACCTTCAATTTTGACATCCCTGATGATTTCGCTTGCATTTGTGATCAACAGGTCCAACAATGCATCTCCTCGAGTAGGGCTGTTAATTTCTTGTCTCAGGAAGTTGTCATCTAGGCACTTCAAGAGCTTCCTGGATTGCCTGCAACCAGCTGTGTTGCTTTTCCAGCAGATGTCAGGGTGGTTGAAATCCCCCAGCAGGATGAGAGCCTGTGATCGCGATACCTCTTCAAGCTGGAGTAAGAAGGCATCGTTGACAGGCTCCGCGTGGTCAGGCGGCCTGTAGTAGACTCCTACCACAAGGTTTCATTTGTTGTCCCAATCCCTAATTCCTACCCATAAACTTTCGACCTGGTCATGGCTACTCTTTAGCAATAAATCTTCACATTCTAGCCACTTCTTTACATAGAAGGCAACACCTCCACCCCTTCTTCCTCTCCTAATCTTTCTGAACAGCTTGTAGCCATCGATGGCCACACTCCAGTCACAGGAGTCATCCCACCAAGTTTCCGTAATTGCTGCTATGTCATAGCTTTCCTGTAGCAGGATAGCTTCCAGTTCCTCCTGTTTGTTGCCCATGCTGTGTGCATTGGTGTAGAGACATTTCAGCTGGTCTCCTGGCCATGTCATGTTCTTAGAGGGATGCTCCACTGATCCCCCAAGATGCTTTGTGGCTGCAACCTTCCTGTCTCCTATTGCCTCAGGGGCTCTTGGTCCAGTTCTGCAAAACCTTGCCTTTGATGCAGTGTTCACAGCATGCGTTAGTGCAACAGGTTGGGGGCCCTTGCTATCACCCCATCCTTTGAACGCTAGTGTGTCTTCCTGCCACTTGCTACAGATCATTCTGATACTATCATTATTTCTTGCTTCAAGTGCAATAGCAGGCTGGAGGCTGTCCTTAGGCTCGTCTGTAGTGCTCCTGTATTTAATCCCCTCCCCCTTTGAGCCTAGTTTAAAGCCCTTTCGACAAGCCGTGCCAACTTATGTGCCAGGATCTTCCTGCCCCTCTGAGACAGATGTTTTCAGATTTATTCATGTGGGTTTTCTGATTCCTATAAATAGTCATTGGTAAGAAAGTACGTTAATATAAGTCAGGAACATCTATGATTAGATTTAGCAATAAATCCAAAATCTAATTTATTAAATTTAAATTTCTAAAATCATTAATTTCTTCACGTCATTTCAGGCAACTAATCAATTCATTTAACCAAATAATTCAAACAGGATTTCTCTGTTTCTCAGATCTGATGTGGCAACTTGATACTGTTCTTATAACTAGAACAACAACAACAAAACCCCACAGTCTTCTTAATTCCTTTCGTCTTCACTCTCTCATTTGATTGAATGGAGCATAGAAAGTCTTTTCAGCATTTCCCATCATATTATCTAGGATCCTGAGGAACAAGATGGCAATGCAGAAGGAAAAAAGCAGTGCAGTAACTCCACTACACTGGAGTGTACTCCAGCAGAGTACAGAAAACTAAGGTTTTTTCAAGCATCCCATGCCACAACCATTTGAATGATACAGAGGGCAATATGGAAAACTACTGTAAGATTAGAAACTTGAAACACTGCAAAATTCAGGCTAGGAAAGTAGTTTCAAAGACTCCCTTTACTTTGAAACCAAGACAGTAGCCACACACTCTTTGCACTAAATAACAGGATTCTTGCAGCCTAGCTTCAGTTGAATAAGGGTTTTATTTCCACATCCACTTGGGAAGAACTCCAATAGTGTAGGAATCCTCACTATAGTTTACAATGTCGCATTAGCTAAGCTCCTCAGAAAGGTTCAGCTCAAAATATCTTTTTGTATTTCCAAGGTTTGGGCTTTGTGAAATTACTGGTACACCCATTCAGAGGTTAATGTTAGGAACGCAGTCATTTACATGGTAATTCAGCATTTCTCTGATAATGGTTGGTCACGATTTGCAGAAATAATTCAGAAAGAATTGAGAGGATGCTTTGTACTTGATGTAAGAATCAGTTTGGTTGCAATTTCTCACCCATCAACTCTCTTGTGTCAATTACATATATGAGGAGAGAAAAAGTCCTATTTGCCATGCCAGTAATTTGCTAGGTGCTCTACATTGCTACAGTTCTTTAATCTCTAGTAGAAATTGTTCTCTGAAAACTGTATGTTTTAAACTTTCTCTAGGTTCCAGAAACCGGTTGATTCATGCCCCAAACTTCCTAAAGCCTCCGCTTTACATCTTTCCTTTTCTCAGTCTGGCATCTAAATGTGGAACTTTTTTTCTGAATTTCACAAGATGTGCAACCTTACTCCCTCTTCATAAATCTTTTTGGTTGGCCTTCCATCACTCACTCTTCCATCATAAACTTACAGATACCTCATTCACACAAAAGTGACAGAAGGGATACATTGCAAAATACTTTTTTCCTCCAGCTTTCCTTTACCTTTATTTTGGTCATCTTTTCAAAAATGAAGAGGTATTGATGGTGAGTCCATGAATACCATAGATTCAAGCTGTACGATTAATAAGTCAGTGGGAATTTTAGTAACACAGTCAGTGATAGCAAAAAAAAAAAAAACAGCATGGATAACCTGCTTTTTTACCCTTAATTTACACCATAAACTTCTCAAGTCAGAATTCTGCCATTACTTATGAACTACTGTGTGCAGTAATCCAACTGTGTAAATAGCATTGCCACTCAATTTTTACTGTTATCACATGAAACAGAAATAATAAAGATAAACAATGAAGTGAATATATACTTTGTAAGGTCTCAAACTATTGTGCTAAGTTCCTCAAGAAGTTCTAGGAAATCTGTTCTGCTCTTGAGATATATTTCACTGACTCAATATTGAGAAAATTAACAAGTGAAGTTAAACAATTCTTTTCAGTAATTCAATACTCTCTGTTCTTTGGCAGCATATAACTAGACCTAGTTTCAGTACCAAGAGAAAGCCTTCACTTATATTTTTGTTCATGGATCTTCCTAAGGCTGTAGCAATATGCATACAAATGGTCAGTCTCTGACTATTTAAGTAGTGGTAGATGAGTATTCATAGAATTAATTTTAAACACTTATTTCAGTCTGTTCTGAAAAATTTACTTGGTTTTCTTCAATGACATAGTAACTGAATAAGAATAGGGATATTTACACAGCTATTCATTTCAAGGTAAAATCATGCTCTCAAAGAAGACACTGGGAGTTTTAGGTGCTAGGTATTTTCTAGTTGATTCATTTGAAACTACTTTTCAGCCTTTCAGGTACAATTTTTGATTTCAGGGATTAATGACAGAATGAAAGTTTTTAAGTTATAATTTCTGTGTGTATGTGAAAGATCAGGCTTTATTTCAATCAACTAACCATCCAGCTTTAGATTTTGTATTGCAAACTTCTTAAATGTTTCAATTGGAACATAGATTATGGAATTTTACACTAATAATAATTTCTTAATCTTCAGCTTTAAAGAAAGAGAGATATTTGTAATACACTACAGAAAATGCTGCTGCTGCTTAATTTTCCTTTGCTGGAAAGGGATTTTATTTCTAATTTCCTTCTTAGTCCTTCTGAATTTGGATACAGTATTACTAAATAAGTACAGGAATTTATTTGAAATCCTTAAAACTCCTGGACTCACAGTAAAACTGGAGAGATTATTTATTTTTAAGGAGAGAAAACATGAAAGTAGGGAAAAATAATAAAACATGGTGTAAGAACATAAGAGGAAAAGCATTTCGTCACTTGTCACAATTGTATATTACAATACCTCTAGGGAGAAGTGGAGAGAAAATAAAGTGTGCTATCCTTGTATTCACAGAAGACTTCCTGATGCAAGAGGAGCTTTAAAAGAAAACACCTTGATTTAGGTTCTGACAAGCTGGCATCTCTGAATTATGAAAACTGCTTTTTCAACTCTTGTATAAATTTGACTAATCAGCTGGAGGAAAGGTATAACCCACCCAATTCAGGCAAAGATTTCAGACAAATACTGTTTGTTCACTTTTTTCCTATTCTCTTTTTCATTTGTCTTTCCCAATCTCTCCCTTGTTTATTCAGTTCTTCTCTCTAAACCTGTTTTCCGCTTTCCCCCTTTCCTACTTTGCTTTGCATACCTCTAGTTTCGTTCTCAGTCCTATTGTTTCTTTCCCTTATTCCCAATTCTCTCCCTTTATGCATGTGCAATCTCTGTTCTCCTCCATCATTCAAAATTTATTTTCTGGAATCCCTTAATCTCTGAAGATGTGTGTAAAACCCTGAAGAAGTGAAGGGTCTTCGTTTCCACTCATAGGTTTGGATAAAGCCTTATGTCTCTCAGAAAATTCCTGCCTATGAAGGATTCAATTATTCGGTTAGAGTGGAGAGCAGAGAGCATTCAGTCTGGAATTTAAGCAGCCAGGTATATTGTGACCTGTGCCTTTCATTCCCATTCCCCCTGTGTTTTCTTGTATTCAGCAGTTCTCTTGACAGCTAATAGTTTGTTCCTGGTCTTAGAACAGAGTTGCCTTGTAGAAAAAAATTTTAGAAGTATAAATTGCATATGTTTGAACATGCAAATAATAAATTTCATTACTATTTCAGTTTCAATAGGCCTATTACATTCAAGCTATGAAAACAGCACCTGAGGTATGACAAGTCTGATATTAGAATAATTTGCTGTGGATCCAGACTAAACACCTGATATTCAGTTTTCTTTTGGAATATACTTGCACAACTTGTGTCAAAAACTAGTGCTTAGATCAAGTCTTCTCACATTTTTCTTTGAAGAGCTGCTCTACACTATGCAAAATCCACAAAAGCTAAATTTCATGTAGCCAGGCAAACACCTTAAAGGGAATTATGGAATAAAAGTTATATGAGAAATTCATGAAGTCCCAAACTCTGGTGAGATATCTCTTACTCAAAACTATGAGGATAAGTGTTGATTTTCAAAGTCATGAGGCCATCACAGAAAAGCCAGACTACCAACCTGAATATCAAGTTTTCAGTATATCCAGAAGTTGAGCACAAATGTTTTGTCTAAGCAATGAGTTTGGGCAGTAATCCCCTCTAAAAGTGGAAGCTTCCTTCACGTTATGTTTATGTCTTCTCTTGAAACTATGAACAAAAAGTCTGTTAGTCTCGTGAATCTTTGATCCAAGAAACTGCATAAGAAGCATATTAAGATCATTTTTTGCTGGAAAAAGCCCCAAAACAGATATGAGGCAGTAGTTGCTTTTTGTCACTCTGACCAGCATTTGAAATTGGCGACCTTTTACCTACTGCATATTTTATCATTATTTCCACTATATCCCATCCTTTCCTCTGTTCCCCAGAGAGATCAATTCAAGAAAAAATGGTTTGTTTTGTTATTAGGATGACACACAGACCTCAGCTACTGTTTTCACTTCTGTGTTGAGGAGTTAATCAAGCCTTTGTTTGCAATATATTCCCGTTATAACTTAATTGCTGTGACTGTTGATTTGAGTTTTAATTGCTTGATAAATTGAGTGTAAAATCCTATGGTAGGAGAGGAAATAAGACAAAAAGAGAATGGTGCTTTGGAAATTCAATGTAAAAACATTTTTTTCCTTACAAGTGGGAAATATTTACATAAATTTGAGTACAGGGACCCTGTAGTTCTAGGTGTCATGAGGGTGGAAAACCAGAAGGAAAAACAGAATTCTTCTGTTATGACTTTGCATTATGCTAGTTGTTTTGGCTACTCTTATGAACATAATTAGAAAAAATAGTTGCTGGTTATGTCATTACTGTGACTGTCTCAATTTTACTAATATCCTGATGTAAATAGCACATTTTTGTCTGGTTTCACTAAGGACCTGTTAGGCGATTTAAAGTAAAATACAATGTTGAGGGGTTTTTATATACATAGATACTGCCTACACAGAGGTTTGATTGCAAGCCAGTTTTGAGACATGGCCTCTGAGATAAAAAATATATCCAACACTTCCAAAGCCCCAGGATCTGCCACATGCTGTGTGATTGTGTTCCTCTTCTGTTTGTGTATTGTAAATCTGTATTTTATAATTGCATTATGATTATTATTCATTTCTAAAAACCAGAAGATTCTCCATTTTATGTTGTTTGGAATTTCTTGCTTGCTTTCATTTTTTCCCTTTGGGACTGCAGAAGTTGGTTTGATTTTGTTTTATTTTGATTATGATGTGATATCTCTGAATTCTGACTCCACCTGTTATGGAAAATACAGCATTCCACATGTCTGATGATTTATTTGGTGATGTGTATGGAAATACAGTACATATGGATATTTGAAATGTATGTATACATCTTGTAAGAACTGAATGGTTTGCTCTGTACAGGAAGAACGACGAGACCAGGATCTGTACTATCATAGTATTTTCAGAAAAAATACAAAAAACCCTCTCCAGCCTTCTCTCTATAATATCTCTTTTCTGTCTTTCTAGAGCTCTTTTAGAGCTCGTTTATCATGATCTTGAAAGTGGAAAGGATAAGTAAAAGAGAAGGAAAATATTCAAGTTTTGTAGTTTGAAGATGGAAGACACAGCTGAGACCATTTTCTGTGATGGTACAACTTCTTTCCATTAAGATCTGTCACATAAACATCCTGATTCCAGCCTGTTTTCATTCTCTGGGTAAAACATTTGAAAGGATGAAGTAATTTCCGTGAATCTTCATTTTGTACAAAAAGCTGTATATGGTTCTTTGTCAGCTAAAAGGTGAAGAGCTTAGGATTTACCTGATAAAGACACAAGTGACTTGTCTCCTTCTTCACAGGGTGATATGTGTGATCCAGTCATCTCAATGTACATTAACATTTCTGTATGTTATTTAGTGCAGAACTGATCTACCAGTTTATCAGTAGACCTCTTTAAGGTTTGCTTTGATGTCTACTTTTAAAGGTTATTCAAAGAATATAGCAAGAAGCTTATAAAACAACTCCGTAAAGAAGCAGGTATCAAAATAAAAGGAAGACTCCATATTTCAGCACACATCCCAGAGATTCAGCTAAGTTCCATAGCTCCAGAAACTGTGGGAAAGTAGACTGGTCTCTCTACAAGGTCTGGTTTAACTCGTAGAAGAAAGCATGAGCTTTCTTAACTAGCTTAGTACCGTGGCAGTACATATTATTTTGACTACTTGGATGAATCCTCTTAGGCTTTCTCAGAGGCCAGAAAATGAATAAGTATGTAGGCTTTACTCACCCAAGCTTTGCTAGTAAGTAAATGAAACAAATATAAAGGTGTTTGACCTATTAGTGGGTCTCTCTTGCCACATTTTTTGCTAAATAGTAGTGCTGCTTCTGCCTCTAATCAGCAAATTCTAAAATTATGCTAAAAATTACTTATGAATACTAATATGTAGCCCAAATAGTAAATACTTTTTTCCACAGAAGTGATTATCTATGATTCTACAACTCTATAATTCTATGAAATACTGAAATTATTCATAACATAAGATTATCTCAGTAGTTTTATCATTGTTCTGTATCTTGTGGGATCTCTGGTACTTTTCTTCAGCAGATTTCTGAATTTGTAATGATATTGTTATTCAGAGCTCCTATATTACAATGCTACTGCTAGTGCAAGAAACAACTACACCAACTAGTCACTGCAGTACATCTAATATGAATTAGGCCTCTTATTCTTTTACATACCACAGAGGCATAATGTATAATGGCACACAGGTTAAAGGCAGAGGAACACAGCAGGAACATTACATTTAAGTTTGCTTATTTTCTGATGGAAACTACAGCAATTTTGAGCTTAAACCAGTACTTCTCCCTTACCCATCAGTACCCCATTGATCTCTACAAGCCAACATAGAAGGGCTGTGTTATTCTTCCTGACTGTTTTTCCCTTGAGAAATATTATTTCTGACAGCAAGACAAATAGATAGACAGCTACCATTGAACAATATGGATTGGAAAATAAAATAACAATCACATGCCTCTAGAGTCCAGATGTTACAAGAATTTCAAGATGTTACCTGCAGTGCTCCAGTTCACTGGAACACGGCATGAGGCAGTGTAGAAGTCACTTTTCTGTTTGCTCATGTGTAACTACATAAGTATCCAAAAGCGGTTTACACATCCTCCTAGCAATTCAAAAGTCATTCTGCATTCTCCAGACTCTGCGGCTACATGCACCACTTCTGTTCTTTGCTCAGGCATCAGCTGTTTCCAGGAAAACTAGTAAGGAAAAAATGAATCTGTCTTTTCAAGAACAAGGCTATTCTTTAAGACCTAGCAAATCTGCTCCATGTCTCCAGTCTTGATAGATAGTGACAGGTCAAGTGGAAACACTGACAGTGATGAACTCTGATGTTTCACATCCTGTGCCTAAAAAGGCCGGCACATTTTCTTCACTCCAATCACCAGATAGCAGAAGTTGGCCATACACAGTAAGGTGAGGTGTAGGCCACTCTTACCCACTTCAGAATTGTTACCTGGGGATAACAGGCTGTGTTGAACATGAAAGATGATGTCTTTTGTACAAGGGAGTACTGTCAGCAATATTGTTTCTTGCCCAAACAGATACAACATGATAGACTCCTTAAGAGAGCTGCCATTTCTGATACTTCCTAAACCTATGCAAAGTCTGCAAACAGAGAATTTTGACAGGACGTAATATTGCTGTTGTATATATCAGTGAGACTTGCTTTGTATGTCTTACTGCCAGGAAGGGATAAGGAGTATGTGCCTTGAGAGCAAGGCAAGACATTAGTCCACTGCTACCCAGTAGTGCCGTTTCCTTCCATATCATCGGTGTTCATGAACTGCAAGTTCTGCAGCAGGGACTACAGATCCTTGTGAAAGTGAACTTCCCTCCCAGTGCATCTCCATAAATACCAGCTTCCTCCCCCATTCTGTGGAGTCACTGCCTCCTGAAAGCCATCCTAATTCATACAAATTATTACTCACTATTAATTATATATGCACATATTAAGTCCATTAATTTTAAATACTTCCATTCTGGGTTTTGAAAATGTAAACATGTTTTATAACTTGTAAAAATACGAAGTGGGCACACACACGGTGTTACGTGTTTCCCATTAAAAATGAGGACATTTGTGACGGATACAATATGGCAGAATACATTAAGATAATTAATTTATGATCATTCCTTTTTCTTTTTTTCATTTCTCAGCATGACCTCTGTTTCATGCATAACACAACAATCAAAAATGGATTAGTTTATAGACTGAAAATGCTCAGAGCTTTATCTTTCCATGGAAAATATATCTACTGTAAGTTGGTTTGTACATTGACTGATGGAAATCATAATAATTTCTTTTACTTGAGTCAAACACTCTGACTCAAATACATCATCACAGTCACAGGATTTTTGTTGTTTTCACAGCTTTCTGATCACTTTTTTTTTTTCACATAAATAATATTGTTTCTAGGATCCAACAGCTGGCACTTACTGGCTGAAGGAATGAACAGGAAGACAGTGTGTTCATAGGATTACAGAACAAGCTGAGAAGGGAAATTAATGCAGAGCTTTGTAAGCTTAGTGAGGCAGAAAATAGATTGGGGTGCAGAGAAGAAATAATGTGTCAGTCAAAGCTAAGCATACAGACATAAGCTTCCACAACACAAGAGCAGTCATGTGCTTTCTTAGCTTTTGTGACTTCAACAGTTACTTCTGAGTTTGGGGAGAACAGCAGATAGATGTTTTCTAGAGATCATACTCTTAAGTGACTCTTTACAAATCTATCTTAAAACAAAACCATAGCTGCTTTGGAAAATGTATCTGATGGTAGAATGGCTTCAAGGAAGGGTCTTAAGGAGGGGAAAAACTTTGCAGCTGGACGCTGTAACTTGGCCATTCTATTCCCTTTCTTTTAATTTATAACTTCACCTCTCTATTTTTCTGTATATTGTGTAGGTCAGTGCTTTGTACTCAATACTGACAAATGAAAGCAAGAATTATATGCTCTTAGTGTATTGTAGTAGTCTTTATCAAGTCAGTCTGCTGCAACTATTTTTCAAGCCCTGCTGTGTGGATATTTTTGTCTAATGGCTTCTGCTGGTCTCCTTTCACTATTTGATTTATAAGCAAGGAACTGTCCCCTGAAATGACTAAGAATGACAAGATTTTACAAACAAGATTATACTATGAGGTATTATTGGCAATACTATGCAAATTGGCAGAAAGACATTAGACTGCCATTTGACTAGCACCTACGAAAAAATGTCTGTTACATATGTGACACACAGCAATTAAAGAACTTTTTCATTCGCACTCAAAGTATCTATTTCATTATTTTACTTGAAGCATATTCTTAGTTGCTTTTGACATAATGGTACTCAAATTTCATAACACTAAAGAAGAAAGAACAGCCTGGAAGAGTCCATTTTAAAGGTAAAGAGGCAATGATCATTTGTCTTTAGTAGTCTGAACTACACACAGGGCTATCAGCTGACTTAGTTATATCCCCTCAGTAACAATTTGATAGGTTTTATCGAATGTCTGATTATGATTTACATTCTGTAGAACACAATGTTCATTTAATACTACCATTGTTATTAATTCAGGTACTTTATTGATACTTTCATGGGTTAGAGCTCGTGTGCACAAAAAGTAAAGTCACTTCACTTTTATATGGTGGATAAGAAATAATAGATCATCCAATTTTCCAAGACATGTTTCTCCTATCTCTTAACAGCACACTTCTGTCAACATATTTAGATATTCATGGCAGGTTAATATGGGCCATTTTCACCTGGCAACAGCATCAGCCCTTAGCAACAGTACGTGTGTATTCAGACTACTAGTAACACTGAGCCAAAATGGAAGATCAGACGAAAGAAACCTTTGGACAATGTATGTCACGAATTTTCAGGTATTATTTTCCCTTAGCAACAGTCTCATTTCATTCCCTAGCAACTGTGAATATAAACTCAGTTTTGTTTTCTGCTCAAAATTACCTCTTGGGAACAACTAAGAGGATCCCCTTGTTAACTTAAATGAAATTCAGTGTTTTGCTTATTCCTAGTTTAAGATAAATGGCACAATTCAATATTGCATAGTCGTGCTCTCCAACTATGCAGTATGTCATGTCCTCAGAGTTATGAAAATTAAGGTGGTAGAGCTGTATTTTGATGTTATTCTTTTACTTCTTTATACATACTTGTATACAGCCACTATTTCACAAATTTTTATTAGTATTATATGTGTACAAAGATCATTACTTTCATCCATCAGGCTTCTTGCACCTTGCCTGACCCAGCTTTTATATCGTTTGATAACAACCTGAGCCAGCTTTTATATTGTTTGATAACAAAGGCCTATATATTCTTCTACTGGAATCTTTGAGGAGAAAATACCTTGTCCCTGAAAAGAGCAGTAAGTCTCCAGTGCTGTTTTATTGTGATTCATACATATGCAATCTACTTATCCATTGGTGCAGAAGTATCAGCTAAAATTGTATATTAAGTCTCTTATCATGAACATCCCCTTGATTGTGGTTAGATTTCAGCAATATTTCTGTAGAGCAGCAGGTACTTATCTTGTGGTGAATACTTATCTAGCAATGCTTCCTCAGTGTGTTAGCATATCGTGTAAGTTTCATTTTCTGCTGGTATCTCACTATATTGAAATTATTCAATTCCTCTTTTCTGTTTAAAGAGCCTCCTGGACCTCCTATATTTGAATATTTAAAGAAATACGATCCTCCATTTCAGGCCAGAAAATTTTCAGTCTATTTCTGTGACTTAGAACTTGCTCACATATGAAGTAATATTATTCATCTTACCTCACCATGCAGCACTGATCTGGTTCCAAATCTTATCTACAAATGATTTTCTTTTATATACTATACACACTGAAAAGGTATGTAATCCTTTTCTGCATACGTAGTCATTTCTGCATAACCTTTCTGCATCATCAAACGGATACAGAGGGCATTGCTTATTGTTATCATGGGCATGCTTTGAAATGTCTCCATTTCCCACAGTCAATTCCACTTAACTGGGCTCAATTTCATCTCATTAAAACAAGGTCCTTCTGATCATAAAACAGCCTCATAGCAACAATAAGCTACAGCCCAGGAAAAAACAAAACAAACCAAAACAAAACAACCTCCAAAACAAACCCAACATTCAAATTCTTTCTTAATTCAAAGTAGCATATCTGTTTGAATAAGAAAATATATGAGAAAATGTAGTGAAATAAATTGTTTATTATCAATATTATTATACTTCAGTCAGTCATGTTCTCCTCCTGTGCTATTTTTGAGGTTTGGAAATTCTGTTAGTGTATCAGACAAGAATGTGATTTTCTAGTATGACAGTTCTGTATATGTGTAGTTTAGTATACCTGGTTATGTCCTATGTTCATGTTATTACATGAAGCCATGTTTTTCAGATGAAACAACAAGTATACCTTGCATATCAACCCATGTAATTATGCACAGATGCACACAATCTTTAGGTAATCAGGAGAATCCGTCAATATGTGACCTCAGCAATTTCTCACGAACAAGCAGAACTCAGAGTTTAGCAATATCTTACTGCCATATAACCTGCTACTTCCTCTGTTCTTTCTGTAAGGACTTTACCTTTAGTTTAGCTTCAGAATAGCAAAATTAAAAATTTTGTATATCAACTTTTTAGTGAGAATCAAGCAAAGGATATCATGTAATCCCTTCTCTGGATATAAAGGCACGTTAAGACACAAATAAATGGTAGCTTATCAAAAGAGATAATAAAGCTGCAAGTGCTACAAAATGGCAGAAGTGCTCTAGCACCACATACAGAAATAAGTGAGATGCCACATTAAAAATTTATTTTGATTAATTTATCTATAAAGAAAATATTAGAAAGAAATTATATTGGTTGAGTGATTGGTTTATCACTTTGGAGAAAACAGGTACAATGTGTTAGGCTTTAATAATGAATAACTGGAAAACTACTATTAGGACAGATATTTCTGGCATGGCTGTGAAATAAAAAACTGTTTTAAAATTAATTTCTAGTGTTAATTAAAGGCCTGACTCAAATGTCCTCTGAAGGCCCAGGGAAATTTACCCATTGCATTCAGAAAATTTTTGAACCAATCCTATAATATCTCTACCCCGAGAGAAAATGCTGAATATGGTAACTCAGACTTTAAAAAGCAGCTAATGAGTTTGCAAAGAAAGATGAAAGATTAAAATGCTGATATCATGAATATGGTGATGTCAAGATAGAATATTAAACCAGGGTACAGATATTTATTCATGTATGTATCTGCAGTTACAAATAATTTCCCAAATTAGGAGAGGGTATTCAAAAATAGTTCAGAGATTTCTCTTGATTATAGCTAGATTTGGGGAGGATCATCACACTGGAAATTAGTAAGAAAAAGTAGCCCAATAAGAAGATGCAGAACTATATAAAACTTATAGATGACTGGAATCATATTTTTAAATGGGAAAGAATAAAATTTTGGGGGAAATGAACCAAAATAATAACCTTTCATTAAGTGGAAAAGTCTTGCCACATTCTACACAAGTCAGGAAAACAACTTGTTACTGTAAAATAGTTACGGACATTGTTATATAATGCAATATACCACAAGAAATTTAAGGTTTTGCATGTCACTGATCAAACTGCAGTTAACATGAGTTAAACTAATTTGCCTGGAGTGTATCCTGCAGTGTGTGTTGCTGTTGTTAATCATTTTACTTACTGAAGTTCATCCCCGTGCAGAGGACCTGTCCAATACACATGGAGAGAAATTAAAACTTGTTCCTGAAAACACTTGAGCATCTGCTTATTTTTGCATGAGTAGGGAGCTCTTCTCAATTTTAGCAGGCTTGCTGGTGTGTATAGACTTCAGTGTGCATAAATGTTTCATAACATTTCTGAATCGTCAAGAAAAACTGTGTTCTAAATGTGTGGTGTATTTATCTTGTACTGGCCCTCAGTGTAATGGTGAATTTGCATTAAGTAAAATGTTTGTTCTGCAAAAATATAAAAAAGTCAGTTGCTTGGCTCCATTATTAATATGTATTATGAAAACTAAAAATATGATCCTACAGTCCTTATTTTTGACTTAGAGGACACATTTTCCTGACAATAAAAGGACCAAGATATAAGGTGCAATACCATTGAAATCAGCTGAGTTGTAACTGGTACAACTGGTACTAGTACTAAACTACTACAGCAGATTTTGGTGCAGTGCTTTTGAGTAAATTATTACTCAAAGAGAAACTGCATATTTAGGCTTTTTCAGTAACAGATATAATAAAAATAATAAAGATTATTGGAAAATTGTGGAGTATCAGCTTTTATATGTGAGATTGCCAGTGAAAGCCTGAAAGAAAAAAGTATGTTAGAAGGCTTGCTAAAGAGGAAAGGACAAAGAAATAAGCTGAAAGGAAAAAGGAAAGGTTATTTTACCAAGAGTGGGAGAAAAGGAAAGGAATAAAAAGACTGAGATGCTCCAAAGCCAATTAATATTTTTAAATGGTAATTGCCATGACTAGAGAGAGTGAGAAAAATATTGAAATACGAGATTAAGAGAGAGCAAAGACTGATGAATGATGAAGATAACACATTACATCATTTTTACTGGAAGTATTTCATATGAAGTAAACATCCAAAGGGCAAATTCTGACTGAACCTCTTCAACAGTAGAGGTCTCCAAGAAGAGTTAAACTGGTGCTTTGAAACTATTCTGACGAGAGGAACAGAAAATTCTCCTGGAACAGAGACAGAATTCTTCATTTATCTTAATTATATTTTAGGTCTCAAGTACAATAAAGGCTGTACCGTCTGTTTGCCCATGAGATACTTTATTTAAGCAATGGCAGCATATTTAATTTACTTTTCTAAGAATATGCCTTTCCGCTGAACTACTTTTTTAAATGCACTTTTATTATTTATTTTTATGTTTTTGGAAATATATGTCCCAAATTGCCTTAGAGCTCTGTGAGATTCCTTTGCTCAATATATTTGACATTCAGTTGGTCACTTGTATTGAATGCTTACTGAAGGAGCTAAACCATGTATAATTTATGTCTCTTACCCTCTCTGTAGAGCTTCACTTAGACTATTCACATGTGAAAAGTTACTTATTCATCTAAGTATTTTCAAAATCTTCCCTTCAGATGAAGGGGTGGGAGATATATTGGGGGTTGACTCTTTTCTCTCTTTTAGTGAACTTACTGATGAAAGGAGCAGCTAGAGTAGTAAAAAGCACTTTTTTTGGTCTTTAAATGGGAGCTACTATTTATTACATATTTTGCTAAAGCATCTGGAAGCATGTGGCAAGAGGATGGAAACTGCAATGAAATCAAGAGCCATGTTAACATGTTTCCTGAACAGGCAATACACAAAAACAATTTACTCGGATAAGGTGTTAACTTTTTGACTCTTCCTTTTTGTATGAATTTACCATTTTACCATTGCTGAGAGAGTTGGGGTTTTTTCTGTCAAGCATCAATAAAATATTTATGTGAAGAGTGAATTTTACATGTTCTTTCTTTAAGGATTTCATGCACCTCTAATGCCATTTTATCAAAAAAAGTAGTATAAGAGAACTGGAAGACACATCATAATAAATTGTTAATATCAGTTCCGAATATAGTTCCCTTAGAGGTCTTCAAAAATACAGTAAAAGTACTATGGAGGCATAAAATCCGATTCTATTCAGGATATATGAACCAGAGCTAGATCCAGGGCCAGATTAAAACAAACAAGCAGTGAAGCTATTTTGTTGAGCTTGGCCTGGCACAGAAGCTTTCATCAAAAATGAAACTATAAAGAACAAAACAAAACAAAAAATATGTTGATGGTTGCAGTGTCTGCTCTTGGGCCCTGGAGCATCTGCTGCACAGAGAACAGATGCTTGGATTTGCTCCTCTTGATTATCTTCCGTTTTTGTGTTTGTTGCTGCAGTCCCATAAACTGAATGAAAAATGGCTTTAGCCATATCTCTTCTGTTCATTCTTCTTCTTTGGCCAGCAATGTGGGCAGAATGTAGGAGAAGGCAGCATGGTGCACATCCACTGTTTCCCAGCTACGGGCAAGGTTACAGCCCAAGATCCAGCAGGATAAGGTATACCAAAGTCAGCCCACCCTCTACTCCTGTATGATGGGAGAGTGAAAATAGTCAGGGAAGACAAGAAGATCTGATTGCCCCCTGTTGGACATAAACCTACAAGTATCAGAGGCCTCCTCCAACAGTAAATGCATGCCAGTTCCACTTCTCTGCACAGACTTTTAACATTCACTGACCAGGTTCCATAACGCAACTTCAGTTTTTAGCATTCTAAATATATTGGTGTTTCCTAAGGAAAAATGTAACTGTCTGCTTGTTTCTTTGTAAAATGTATGAAGTGGAGCAGTTGTTCAATCAAAGAATTTGATTGCTCCAGAACTGTGTCTATCAACAGCATAATGTTAAAGTAACAGCTCCCCTCTCCACCCAGCTTCTTTTAAGATTTGGCTAGGAAAACATAACTTTGATGAAAATTGAGGATGAGTAAACCTCTGTGGAAAATATAATCAACAAAAGATTTCTAACCAGCATAAGTCCTTGTCTGTGTTGTTTACAAAACCACCCATAAGTCCCTTCTCTGTTTCTCTATCAAACGTTATGGAGAGTAGCTATGTAAATGTTTTTCAATTAAATAAACAAAAGGATACTGATTTTCAAACTTTCAATTGCAGTTCAAAACATGAATTTAAACTGAAGAGATTCTGCCTCTATGTCTTGAATGTCATATAAATCCTCTGTAATTTTTAGACTTTTTGGAAGCAAATATATCTGCATAATAGAAAGGTGCAGCATCTTTTATGAGTAACCCCTGCTTCAGAGCTTCCTCCAGACTTCACAGAGGAAGTTTCTGTAAGGTTTTTCACTACATTAGCTGAGTATTGGAAAAGTCCTTTATTCTACATCAATTCTTATGGTTGCATTTTCCCAATTTGAATTTGAAAATACTTACTGATTGCATGCAAAGAACAAGCACAGTGCGTAATATTTTCTAAGCATCAAGTCTATATATAATATTTCTCTTTCCACAGATTATGACACTTAATATCCATTTTTACACACTGAAAAAATAAGTCATAATTTGAAGAATTTTTGTCTTTTGTTTTACATGAATTTACTGTTTCATAGACCAAAAACAGAAAACGTACATCCTTTTAAATTGTATAGAAATCTTTGCTGTTAGAGATTGAATACTCAATATGCAGGATGTATCCTTCACTTAGATTCAAAATTAGAAAGTAAAAATAAATCTCGTTTATGGCAATTTTTAATTTAAATTATCTGATGAAATTATGTATTATATGTCTCACAAACTTTTATTTTGCCCCTTTCTGTTTTCCTTAGGTGAGAAATTCAGTGGACAGCACCATAATCTACAAAGATTCAAAGTAAGATTTCATGTGCACTGGCTCTCTAAGTGTTTATTGTTACAGATTTTTACTATGTTAGTTATTTTTTTTTCTAAAAGGCCTATGGCTTCTTTTGGTTTAAAAGGCTGAGAGACCTGCGTCTGTTTAACCTTGAGAAAACTTAGAGGAAATCTTATCAATGTTTATAAATATGTAAAGGGTGGGTGTCAAGAGGATGGGGTCAGGCTTTTCTCAGTGGTGAAGACAAGGGGCAATGGGCACAAACTGGAACACAGGAAGTTCCACCTGAACATGAGGGAAAACTTAGTCATTTTGAGGGTGACAGAGCACTGGGACAGACTGCCCAGAGAGGTTGTGGAGTCTTCTTCTCTGGAGATATTTAAAACCCACCTGGATGCATTCCTGTCCAGCCTCCTCTAGGTGAACCTGCTTTGGCAGGGGAGTTGGAGTAGATGATCTCTGAAGGCCCCTTCCAATGCCTACTGTTCTGTGATTCTGTGATTCTTTTTGGGTTTTGTGTTATAAACTACAAACTTCCTTCTACTTGACAATATTTAATATGCCTTGGAAAGTGTATCCCTTTTGAAATTCCAAGATGTTCTTCTAGTCAGGAAGCAGAGCATAATGCTTGGATCAGTAGATCATGTAATAAATTCTTGTATATATCTCCTAAGGTGCAAGAGTGAGATCATAGTTCAGATTTTGCAGTCTTGGAATATAAGAAAATCTTACTGCTATGGTGTGATTCCTAATGTGTGCTATAAATTAAATGGAAATTTAGTGAATGTGTTGAAAGAGTAACAGCAGTAACAACCTAGCCTTTCTGTTTCATGTGGTATCTCACACTAGCCTTTGTAAAGTGAATAATACAGTGAATAAAGGCAAAGCAAGACTGGAAAGTAGTTCGTTGATTCCTTTATAAAAGTATTCTAAAAGCTATAGCTGTATGAAAAAGACACATCAAGCCTTTAGTACTCTTTATACCTACTTTGTATAAGGTAATATGATAGTTAGGCACATATACCCTCACCTATGTGTTTTATGATATGGAAAGCAGAGTACTCATTAGCCTGGCTATGAAGTAAATAAGTCCCTAGTGAGAAAACACTAAAGCATCACAGCAAATTTGTGATTATTTTATTTAAGTATAAAGAGTTTGGTTATTTATAGTAAATTATATATATTATATAATATATGAATGATTATATGTAGGAAATTCTGGGTTGCTGATCATGTTATGAAATAGCTAAATTATTTCTGTATTCAAGGGGAATCTTCAAGTTTCATACATTAACCCAGTATGTTTAACACATTGATAGCAGAACTAGAAAAGGTGGTGAAAAACCATATCACATATTTTTCTGGAGTTATTAAGCCATTTAGAGAAGTAAAACTGCTGAATTCATTGTGGAGAAAAACAAAAGAATCCTAAGATGATTGAGTGAATGGAAAATAAATTGCCAGATGAAATTCAGCATGCAGTAAACATGAAGTGGTGCCCCCTGAGAAAAACAGTCCTAATATCACAAGCACTCACAATTTGAAGGTGGTAAACTTCTGTTCAGAGTTAAATAGTTCATCTCAAAAGTAAATATAGCAACATCAGGCAATATGAGTAGCAGGACGAAAAGGATGATCAAAATAATAAGTTTTGAGTAATGACTATGTACCTAGTATTCATCAACCTAGAACAGGTGTAAACTGAGGAAAGACCAGACGGAGACTTTTAAAATCATGTCTGGTGTGTAGAAAATAAAAAAACAAAAAGGAGCAATCATGCAATCATTCATTTTTTTCTTCCATTACAAAAACTATATTCCAAAAACTGGAAGTAGCAAGTGTAAGGTTGAGAATAAATACAGTTTACAGGGAAGATGTGGAATTAGTTGAAAAAAGCTAGTAGGGATTCAAAATTTTCCATAGACTAAATGAAAAGACAGAAACAAACGTGGAAAAAAAATCCCATGAAGCTGTAAATACACTGATACTTCCTCTGGCTTCAGAAAGTCCCTAAGATGCAACTCTGTGGATACATGGCCAGGGGTAGTATCACTACGTATTTGTGCTGTTCTTACATTTCCCATAATCTCCATTATTAGCCACTCAGTATCCCAGGGGAGCTATTTGTTACAAAGGTCTCTGGACATTCTTACTTTTATGGTACAGCTTATACAATATGCTATCAATTGGAGAATAACACATAGAAATATAACTAGTGAGTTAAATAATTTACCAGACACCTATTTAGTCTCTTTCTAGCCTCCATGTTTTGATGTAATTTTATATTTTAAGTCACTCTCAACCTTGTGTGAAATGGCAATGGCAATACCAGGAGATCAGAAAAGGCTTGCTGTTAAGTATCAAGTTCCAGCAAGATTCATCCTTGCTTAGTTAAATTGTGTTGGGTATTCATAACAAACACAAACTATGTTTTGTACAGGCCTCAACAGAGGTAGCTATTCTAAGTTCCCTTCTATAAAAGACTTAATGAAATGTCAGTATTTTATTCTCAGATATTCCTCACTGAGATGTCTACATAAAATAATACTGTGGGGAAACTATTACAGATAAGAAGGAAAACTGACCACACCAAGTAAGAAAGATTACTGTGACTCTAGGAATAAAATGAGGTTTATAAACATGAGACAGAGAAAATGAAAATGATAGATTACCAGAAATAATCTACCTAACACATCCCTCTGTGATAAAAATTCAACTGGTATTTAATTTTTTAATAGAAAAATCATTCTTTAGTCATCTCTTTAAAAATAATGTAACAACTGGGTTTATTTTATGGAGAGACTTTTTTATTTGTTTTTCCGTGGAAAATAGTAAGTATTAAAAATCACAGTATGAAAACATTGAACAAAATGGGAGAAGCTATTCTTCTCATAACCATCAAAACCTCTCTTTCTTTTTATTTTTATTTTCCATATTGGCACTAGCTAGATAAGCTTCTGTTCTTTCTGTCTTATATGTTGATAAGGGATTGATGAGCACACACATCACTGTACTTTGGACAGGGGCTGTCCAATGGCTGTGTTTATCTGCAAGAGGCACTACTTAACAGCATCAACCTTGACTAGTACAAGACATTATATTAAAATTTCCTTTTTCTTTGTCTCTTTATGTTTCAAGTCAGAAAGAAACAATAGAAAAAGACTCTAGAAGGTGGTGTCTAGAGCTAATTGACTAGCATATTTAAAGCTGGTTGTGGTTGCTTAGAAACATTCATTGCCTTTAACAGAAGCCTGATTATTAAATAGTCTGCAGGGCAATGTAAGACAACATGTTTTCACAAGAACAAGAAGCGCAGTGAAAGATGGTCTGTGGTTTAATATTAAAGGGAAACATATTTACAAATAATATTTTATTTTTTAAGCCCAATTAAACAGCATTGCTGAACAAATTTGGAACAACACTTATGCCAGTGCAGTAAACTGAAACTCAATGTCAAGACGACTGTGGGCCAACTTGCTGTTTATTCCGTAAGGCTCTCTTTAAATTCCATCAGTAGTTATTTCTTCTGTCTGGCTGATCTTGAGAGCTTACAATTTACTTATTATAGTAAAGTGTATATTATGGAAGAAGAAGCTGATTATGGAGATCAAAGGACACTGAGACGTCTAAAGTGCAGTAGCCTTTGATTATATAACAGCCTTTTAACAAAAAAGCTTAAAGTGAGGGAATACTCAAGGTCTGAATTTTGTAGTGGAGAGCAAAAGCAGTATGTCCTACAAAGGTACTGATATTTCAAATACAGATGATTTATTAAAAGTATCAGGAATAAAACTAATCTACAACCATCTATATTTATCTGTTGAAATCTCATTGTCTAATTACATATTTTTAAAAAAATAAGGGGTGTGTGTGTGTGTGTGTGTGTGTGTGTGTGTGTGCGGATCTTCCATGACAAAAATGTTTCATCTTTCTAAAGCATGTCTCAAATTTCTTCACAAAGCTTTGTTGAAATCTCAGGGAATTTGGATTTTCTAAGTAATCTGTTTCTATTTCCCTGCTATACATGAAACCATTCATACTTCTGTTGCAGCAATGAGGTCACTTAAACATTGAGTCTTCATGAAAGGCACGGATATTATAAAAACCTGTAGTCTAGCACAAAGTGTTATGCAAAGGGTAAGATGAGAACAATTCTCTCCTGTCTGGCTGAGATTTAAATTTAGACTTAAGTGCCCAAGTTTTGGAAAGAAATAATATAAATCATAGGAACATTATAGAAATTTTGGCCTGTAGGTGGATTAGCAAACAAGGACAGTGATT
The DNA here is from genome assembly GCA_033628505.1 of Tringa tobata. Taxonomy (NCBI): domain Eukaryota; kingdom Metazoa; phylum Chordata; class Aves; order Charadriiformes; family Scolopacidae; genus Tringa; species Tringa tobata. The sequence continues at coordinate 97,628 of JAHREE010000198.1, forward strand.
TTAACAGGGACTTTTTTACTAGGCAAATTATTCTACTATTTCTAATTACAAAAATTCTAGCTGTTCCAGAGCAAATTAATAATACACACCACACACACACACAGAAAAAAATCAGGTAAAAGGAGTGAGGGGAAGACAAGCAACATAAATAATAAATCAGAAGCTTCAGTGTTAATCAAAACAAACATTATAAGAGTTTCAAAGTAAATGTAGTCATAAATATATGATTCTTCTAGCCTTCTTAGTTATTGATACTAAGAAGACATTCTAAATGATGAAAAATATTCAGTAGCTTACTGAACAAGACAACTTCGTTGATTATTCCTTGAGTTAAGGTTCTGTAGAAATAGCCAAATTCCTGAGCCCTGTGGACTTCCCTATACCACCACTAACTGGGACTAAGTCTGCAACGAAAACAGGGAGAATATTTAACCATGAGTAATAACCTCATACAAAACTCTGCAACATGCATACATTGTTGTCACATACATAAAGTAAACCACTGAAAAACTGGAATTGACAATACTATCCAGACTCCCTATTAAAGTAAATCATTATTTGTTGCCATAATATATCAAAAATATCCAGTAGAAAACTATTATTCAAGACTGTAGTGTGTCTTTAACAAACAGCAAATATTACTAGAATAAAAACCAAAGTAATATTGGTCTTATTTCCTGTAGATTAAATCCTTTTTATTTCATAATTTAACAGAAGGCCATTGAGTGAAACTATATTTGGAATATACATACTCAGAAACTGTATTTAGGAGAATTGCAGTTAAAAGCATATTACACCTCTGGACAGCAATAAAGTAAATGGGCATGACTCCTTCAACCTCGATGAGTCATAGGCCCTTTTTGGCTTGAAAAAATGATCATTTTTTTGGAAAAGGTTAGGGGTTGTCGTAAGATAGCTCACTGGGACATAAACTTGTCATAAGATATTTCAGAAAACAGAATCAGTCTTATAATTTTATATTATTTACTTAGTATTTTCACATTGAGAACTTAATTAACCAAGTTCATAGATGTAATTGCTAATTTCTATTAGAAAAGCTATTAGGCTCCCAGGTTTACAACACTGTGAGTTACCTGGCAGTTACCAAAGAGGAAACACTTTTCACATAGTTTCTGTAATTTTATATAATGTGCTTGTGGAGTTGCAAGGGTTCAGTGCGAGATTATTTTGCTTTATTAAGATGGCATATTTGAAGATGACCTAAGAAATTGTGGGATGATAAGTAATGACTGTGTCTCAGGCAGACAACTTTTTCTTCTTTTTCTACTGGAACAGAGCAAATAACTTATTTTTAATGTTGTAAAAAAACCAGTTGGAAAAACCAAGGAAGGATATCAATCCAGTCCAGATAAAAGATCTGAAAGAGCGTGCTTAAATTTTATGAATACTTTAGTGAATTATCTTTATAAATAAAAACAGTAAAAATACTTTTGTATAAAATTAGTAGGAATTTTGTACCTTAATCTTTTGGAGATACTCTTACATTGTTGTTTTCAATAATTTGAACTAATTCGACTATCTTACAATGAATTGATAAAAGCATTTCTTCAATTACTACTATTATAATAAGATTCTAATTATCAATATTACTTTAAAATAATAAACTATTTTAAAATTGAGAAGGAAAAGACTTCAGATTGATTTAGTAAAAAGGCATGACTCATGATTTGTCATGTTAAAAATTGGTTAGAAAAGACGATTAAGTCAATTAAGTAGGAATAAGTATACAATAATGAAAACGAATGGCGAGTTGTGCCCTTTCCCATGTTATTGATATAGTGATTTAGGTCACTGTACTATATTGCCTGTAGTGCGTGACCATTTATATAATTAAAACCTCTTCATGTCTAAGTTTGCATAAAGGCACCGAGAAACCATTTCTGCAGCCATTTTAGCTCTCATTTAATTCTGAATATATGATCATAATGCCAAGGGAGAGATTGCACTACTTATGCACATTTAAGTTCAATGTGAACTCTTCCCATTTTCATAGAAGTAGCACTTAATTCCTGGTGGTGTGAGAATCACTCTAATTTTCCTTCATGTGTGAATCTGTAACTTTTATCAGAGTGAATATCTAGATTTGAGTTCTACCATTTTTTAACTGCATAAAAGCACTGAAGTAGATCTGGTGATATGTTAAATGGGTACCAGCTGAACATTTACTCCATTTAAGGACTGTATCAGCACTGAGTGCAAAATTGAAAGACAGAATCCACATGTTCCAGTGGCTCTGAACTAAACTGACATGCTACCTTTGTGGTTACAAGGCAGGAAATTAGCTGAAGCTGTGAATATAAACATGTTTGGGATTGATTCCATGCTAGTTTTATTAAAACTGTCATTAATATGCTGCTTTCTTTTTTGGATAGATTAAACTTGTGGGGACTGAAAAGCAAATTATAGTCTAGACACCAGCAATTAATGTTGTGAGTCCTGTTTTCTTGCTGTGGGCACTGTGTATCTTAATAACATGTTTAAAGTTTTAGTTTATTGTTTCCCTTGGTTGGATACTGCTATTGGACTATTTTTTTTTATCCTTCTGTAATCACAGATATTAGTTCATCTGACTTCTTAGCAATGAAACTGATTATTATTAGACTGCTTAATAATATATTTTAATGCTGACTTCACTATTTGTTTGTGGAGAGATCTATTCTTTTTTCTTCCTGGTACTACTTTGTCCCAGTTTTGTGTGAAATAAAATGTTCACTGAAGCAAGCTATCTGTGATTCAAGAGCAGTATATCACAACATATTTCTTTATAACCATTAAATAGTGTCTGTTTGACGTAGGAGAGCAGGATCATCAGCCCTATAGTATGAAACCTAGTAACAGAAGAAAAAGAGTTATTCACTCTTTGTATGATCTTGTAATTGTTCAGGACAAAAAGGCCTGGCATCTAATTAATTGAAGAAGAAGACAGGAATTTGTTTGATCATAAATAGAGTGTATTCTGAAGCACTCTAAACATGAAACGGCTAATGAGTTGCTAGTATGGATCAGGTGAAAGGTTTTCAGAAGAAGCAATGAAGTATTTACACAAATAAAAATGCCTTGCAAAGACCCCAATTGTAGTGCTACACAGCTCTGAATGTGAGAAAAATCATGCAAAGTGCTCCTCTGGGGCACCAGTCAATTTTTACTCAAAAAGTTTCACTATAGAATCCACCATTTAGCAATTCAATGTCTCACTTCTTCTCATGAATCTCTATCCTACACTACATCCCTAAATATGTTTTGGAGTGTTTTACTGAAAGATAAATCATACATGCCCCTTTATCAGGATTAGGATTAGTTACTCTAGAGAGATGAACCCAGACAAAACAGCATTTCCCTCAAGCCTCATTTTTGTGCTAATATTTTATGTCCATTATATCAGGGATATGTGAACTGAAAATGTAAATAGATGCAGGTGTGAGAGAGTCTCTAACACAATTAGGAAAGTGGAAACCTCTCTTTTCAGTAAAGACTAAAAGGTACTGGTAAGTTAAATTTGGTAAAATAAGGGCTGAGAAGCTAAATACACTGAATAAATACCCTTATTATAAATGCATCTAGAGGGTCAATGCCAGGTAGGAAAAACTAGCTTAAAAGTTGTAATCTTGTTATAAAGCAAAGCAGAGATTAACAGATCAAAATCAAAGCAAAGAACAAAATTTAGTAGGTGTCTGGTTTAGTGTTTGTGCTTTTCTGTTTAACTGTCAGGCATGCAAAATCCTGGAACAGCCACCCAAATAGTTAGTGATGGGGTGAAATCAACACACTTTCACGACAGATTTGAGTAAACCTTTGAGTGCCTGACTGACAGGAGAAGGGACACTCAGGTTGCTGGAGTGAAACTTCAGGAACTGGGTTTCTTGGGCTCCCCAGGCGTGAAGAGGGAGGACAATTCTCATGTTTTGATACACTGCACTATGCTGTGATGTAAGACATTGACCCCCACATCCCTCATGTTGCACAGCTTGGATTTGAGGCTCTGGGGTATTAGCGTTTTAGTGAATCAAAGAACAATAAAAGCAGCAGCAGCTTCACAATATCAGAACGGTTGTTCTCCCGGTGCCACTCAGAATGACCTCCTGTTTGGTATTACTGTTGGGAAAGCTGGCTGAAACTGAATTACAAACCACAGAGAAAAGTGTGGACCAGGTTTAAGATACATTTACACATAGCTTTTTCTATCATTGCCTATGCCTTCCCTTTCTTTTCTGCTGCCTTCTTATTACTAACACACAGATCATTTCAGAACACACACACATCTTTACCATTGAAAAGCTGTATTGCTTCCTCCAGTGGCAGTAATACTAATATTTTCCTTCTGGTGCACACATATTTTTAATTTTTTTCCCCCGTTTTCTGTTAGCCGTTTTAAAATCTAGGTTATGTATTGGTCTCTGCATGGAAATTCATTATATATGACTCAAGTTATTTTGTTTCAGGCTCAAAATAAGCAAGATGGTATCACTGTCAAGTCTTATCTCTGGTTCTCATTACAATTTCACATTTCAGCTAAAGGCTTTCGACTTACAGGAAAGTGAATGCCGTGGTAAACAAAGGAGCATTTTGCAGCTATGATAAAAAGAACAATGATCACTCATTTGTGAATAAAAACATAACTACAATTCTTAAATACCACAATAATAATATTAGGGCCATACAGGCTTTACAGGCTTAACATGGTTATCACCCACACAGAATGTGGAGTAGTACATAAGTATCCTGATCTATGGCAGTGTTATTTTATAAATTATTCATGTCTTCCTGTCATACGGAAAATTTCCTGTGCTTTGACCTCCTGCAATTACTGATGCCAGTATGTCAGAAAGACTTTCTTGAAGTTAAAAAAATACTGCATTGTTTTAATCATTCATTAAAAGACTGATTAAAGTATGTCTGAGAACAATGCATATTGAATTTACAATTATACACATAAGTGATAAACTCAGTGGATCAGGCTTTATCTTTTTTCTTTTTTTTTCCTTTTTTTTTTTTTTTATTCCCAGGGATGCAGTTTGAATCCACCCTGGATCTTAAGTAGATTTTGTGTAAAATATCTTCCATAAAAGAAGTGTTGAAGTGTTCAATACTTCAAGTTTTTTTCTCATATCTTCCATTATTTTAAAAACTTTTAGCAATAAGTAGTTATATTAACACAAGCCTCACCAATTCTCATTAAAAGTAACTTTTGTTACTTTTGAGAAAGCAAGATCTTTATTTTAAGGATTTCTTTACATTGAATGTCTCATCTTTTTCATAGGTGTTCCACTTCACATGTACACATTGTCTTAGAAAACAGGATGTAAGATGATTATAAAAATAATCCTTTGACCTTACTTAAATAGCTGAACATTAGATATCTGCCAGTTTTGCTCCGAATAAATAAAAACCCTGAATGTCACTGTGTCTGATTATAAAACACATTTCTTGAAAGAGGTAAAGTCAGTCATCTTCAAATAAATGGCCAAAAGTATTTCACAGTGAAACCAAAAAAAAAGTGGTAGTCGTTGTTACAGTGCCCAGACAGTCACAGTGCCAGAGCCACCTGCACTGGCAGAAATGTCCACCAGGAAGTCCATAAGGCAAGGTGCAGTGATGTATGGGTGAACTTGCTTGGCTCTAGAAGCAGAATGCAGCGTTGTCCCTATACTATTGAGCTTTGAAAAGTGCCAGGGCTTATTAGATTACAGACTGTGCCTTGCTAGCAGAGGCATACAGCTTCTAGATGAGAGTTGGCTTCTGTGCAGCTCTCATGATCCTTGGTGCTGCTACGATCACATTACGATGGGTGAAGTGGATGCAGGTGTCTTGATTACTACAGTGTGGGCAGTCTCATTCTTATAGAAGAAAAGGCTCCTTGCGTTAGTGCATAAAAAGTGTTATACCACAGCAGAAATGATATCTCAACATTATATTAAAATGGCCATTGGCATTTGGTACAGATACCAAATTAAATAAGCACTGAGTGTGGAATAGCCTTAGATGATGTGTAATTAATTTTTGGGCTATGACTTTTTCCCACATGCCCAACAGTATAACAGTTTGTAGAACTAGGTGGAAATCCAAAATTGCATAACATTTGCTTATTCATGTATATAGGCGCATGATATTTTCTGCCTAAAAATATAATTTTAAAATTATAATTTCATTAAAAATCAGAAATTCTTTTCAGAATTATAATTTTTTATAAAATGTTTTCATTAAATTTTCTAGTTCATATCAGCATTACGTCTCATAATTGTGTTGCAGAAAGAAATTTCATATTATAAAAATAATTATTCTTTGAGTATTCAGCAGAAGCTACTCAGTTTTAAGATATGTATATTCCATTTTAGAATATGTCAACATATTATTTATTTCTAGGTGTACATCTCATTTTATTAGTGCTACACTACTAGTAGCAGTAATAAATTTCAAAATATTAAATTTCAAAATATTTAATGAAATATAAGAATTATGTGCATTTTCGAGATTAAATGTAAAATCTTTCCCAGAATGTTTTTCCTAAACTAACATTTGTCTTCAAAGCACATTTTTAAAATAGTTGTTTTTACTCAAGTAGTACATTCGAAAATATCTGAACCTCTTATATCTGAAAGCAGAAAGCCAAGATATGACACAAATCTGTTGAGCTCCAGAAGGGAAACTATCTGTCTTCCTCAAAAACAGTCCTGTGTTTCCCTAATACTACTTTAACTGACAAATATCTATAAATACATATATTATATAGAGAGATATATATGAAGAAGTTTAACTTCTTTATTTAGAAATTGGGTTTGACATATTTCCTAAACTGCTTTTGCTTGAAAGACTAGCTTGTTGTAGCAGATCTGTCTTTAGATTGGTGGCAAGAAGAGGAGGAGGAGAAAATACGGTTTTCTAAGTCCTCCACTACAATTCCTTAGACAGCTGGCAGGAACTACCAGCTAGCTTTTCCATACTAACATTTGTCTGTATATCATTCTGATGCTTACTCTTCAATTAGCTCTGTGGGGTTCAGAAAGTAGTAAAAGTTTGGAGTCTACACCTACTGCCTATCAAATATGTGTGTGTGTGTGTGTACATATTGTGAGCTCTATTTTTTTCTGTACTGAGAACAGTTACAGATGTATTTTTGTTGTTGCTTCCTAGTCTTTTCTAGTTCAAAATCAATGCTAAGGGAAAACTGTGGTTTATATTGGATACTCAGATTTCATTTTAGGTATGAACTTTAGCTCCACTTACTAGCTGGCCTTTAAAGGGCAAGATAAATACCCATAAGTGAAAAATGATGCATTTGTATTCTTTTTAAACAAACAGAATTACGTGCTCTTAAAATCAAAGGTCATCTCTCTCTCTAGCAGTTTTTCAGCTTTTCTACTCTTGGTTCCATCAAAAACCAAGGACGTATATTCCATTACTTACTCTTCTATTAGATCCAGTAATTTTCTGAGCCTTTAAGTAGTATATACGTCATTAAAACCATATGAACTGTGTTCTTTAATTTTCCTGGGATCAACAAAGGGAAAACTTGCAGCAGAAATCATTTTATGTCAACTTGAAACAAAGTTAATGTGTTAGAAACAGTGGGAGAGGATGTTTTGTTTAAACCAATAAATTTTTCCAATGGATAACTTTTTCTTCTCATATTTTTCTTCCAAGTTCCTTTTCAGGAGAGAAAAGGAGAAGAAAAAAAAAAAAAACAAATCACACAGCAAACAAAAGCAAGCAACCAACAAAAACACACACACACGAAAGATCTTTAGCTTTGTATAAATAAACCAAATTCAGAAGAATAACTGCTAATTGTAAGTATAGGCTTATTGTACTCGGTCAGCCCCATATGCATTAGAACCTATCATGTCTGCCTGCCTCAGTTCACACATGCCCAATGCGCCCAGAAAGACTGTAGCATGCTTCAATGAAAAAAAATGCAGGGAATGTGTCCCAAATTTTAGCCATTTAAAAGCCTTTTATTGTCTAAATAAATAGACAGAATAAAAATAACCATCTTATAGTCATTAGTTTCAGCCGAAGCTGCACTTACAGGTCATGGCAGAAGCTGTCTTTAAGAAGTACTAAAGTCATCACCTTGAATCTGTTGATCCTGCTGCTCTTTTTCTTGTGTAGACAGCTATATCTGTACAAAGTCTCACTGTCCCCTGGTACAGAGATTTTCATTAGTTCTCAACTCTCCATCTCTTTTGCACTGATTGCATACCTAGAGGGAGTTTATTAGAACACTTCCAATCCAGAAATCATTGTATTAGAAACAATCTCTGAACATGCTGATTATATTTTAGATAACTAAATTGGTAGATTTCTACCTTTAATACAGGGATATTAGGTTGTTCAGATCCAATTGTTCCTAGTCATGCTTGTTAAGCACAGAGGCTTTGATTTATGTGTTCAAAAGTCCTGTCAAACCAAGTCCCCTTCTTTCACATAGCTATTCTGGTCCAGTGTCTCCTGTTCCAAACTTTGATAAAGTGGAAACTCCCTGGAGAAGGGGAAAGTGGAGAGAATAGAAGATTTTGTTACTGAAATAGTCAAAGGAAAACATCAATGTTTGGTTCCTTTTTGCTACTCTTTGGAAAAGAGGATGCGCAACACAGAATTTGAATATCTTGTTTCTTACCACACTGCTCTGAACACAGACAGAGATGATAATGGTTAAAACACTTTTTCAGCAGAAGAGTTGTCTAACAGTAACTTTGGTCCTGTATTTGTATCTGTCAGAATGTACATTGTACACAAATGAGGATGTTGCATAAAATTTTTTTCAAAGGGGAGAGCACAATAGAATTAAAAAACGATTACACACCATATTTCTCTCAGTAACTATCAGCATTTATATTAATATTGAGGTTTGTAGAAAACATTTCCATTGTAGTTTTGTTAATCCCAAATTACCTTGCTAATGAAGGAAGAAAGAAAGGACATAAATTATCTGCAGTGTTTATTTTGCCTCCTGAATTTGCTGTTTACAGACGTATTAAAGTATGAGAATATGAGGAGGTTTAGTTGTTCTTTCTTCCTCCTAGTAAATACCATTAAAATATATCTGAGGATAAAGTCTGCAGATTTAAGAGTGGAAGAAAAATATATGCTATTTCTTGATGCTAATAACATTGTTATGAGCCTTTTTCTCCACAAGATTCCATTTAATTACAATAGAAAAAGAATACTGAATAAACTACTAATCAGAGGTATGCAGATACATTTTCAACAAAACTTTAAAGTTTAGCCATCATAAATATTTTTTTATTTATTATTACGCCAGACAGATAAAGATCAAAAAAAGATGTGCAAAATCAAAATATTGCTCACTACGAAATTATGCCATTTTTGTCATGCACTATTGTGAAAATAGTAGTTAATTTCCTTTTGCAATTTTTATCAATACACACAAAACAGATTTCTAACAGAGGACTGCAAAGATGATTAGGGGCCTGGAACATCTCTCTTACAAGGAAAGGCAAAGGAACTTGGGTCTTTATAGTCTGGAGTAGAGAAGACTGAGGGGGAATATGATCAACGCCTATAAATACTTAAAGGGTTCGTGTCAAGAGGATGTGGCCAGTCTTTTTTCAGTGGTGCCCAGTGATAGGACAAGAGGTAAACTGCTCTAGGTGGACCTGCTTTGGCAGAGGGGTTGGACTAGATGATCTCCACAGGTCCCTTCCAACTCCATATCATTCTGTGATTCTGTGATTCTGTGCTCCCCTCACACATAAATTGTTGATGTAGGTAGACTCAGGGGTTTATATATAAACACACTTTATGACGAATAGGGTTTGTAATTGTCAACAACATTATTTTTGTCTTCATGTTTTTTCAGGAACCTGCAGCCATCTAATAATCCTCTGTAAATTGTTTCTCCCTGAGAGCTCCCTTGTTGCAGCTTTGATCTGTCAAGAAAACTAGTGGTGTGGGACCTGTTTCAAATCTTTGCTATATGTTTTTACTATGTGATGGGTAGCTGTTTGCCACTGAAACATCAAACTAACACTTAAGCTAGTGTTCAAACAAACTGACTAATTGTCACATTTTACACTCCATAAAGTAGAATTTAATCTGAAGCAAGGTTTCTTCGGTTCTAGTTGTGAATAAAATACTAATCCCCGTAAAATTACCACAGAGGAATTTCTGTGATCCAATGATAATGAATGATGATGAGAATTTTTTTAACACACTTTATTTAGTCATAAAATTCCTCATTAATGACCAAAGAACTGCAGAATTGTGTCCATGTTTTGTATTAGGCTTTTTTGGTAGTGGTTTTAGATGAAGGAATAGTTACACTTTTTGTATTTGCAGACTTTACAAAGTTCTCTCTCTCCAGGGCAAGAATTAACTACTTGACCACAGAAATTAAGATTTAAGGAACATAAGTTGTCCTAGAGAAAGTTGGTTTGGTTTTTTTTTAAAGCACTTACTTTAAATACCTTGATAAATAAATTTTGTAATTATAAATGCAAATTAATATGTTTTTATGTAGAGACTGGAGTGGTTTTATATTTTTGTAAAAAGTCCATTTTAAATAAAATATTTTGGAGAGATAACTTTTTTCTCCTGGTGTTTCCATAAACGTTTAAAATAAACCCTAAACAAAATTTCCCAGAAAATTCAGGAATTCTCTTTGTTTAAAACAACCATTCCTTCATCTCTCATGCAAAAGGGCATGAGAGATGAAGGGCAAATAAATTTATTTAAGGGCAAATAAAGGTGATATGGCTGTGGGAGTCTGCTATAGACCTCCCAACCAAAGCAGTGAGGTGGATGAAGCCTTCTACAAGCAACTGGGAGAAATATCACAGTCGTATGCCTCTGTTCTTGTGGGGGACTTTAACCTCCCCGATATCTGCTGGGAATACAACACAGCTGACAGGGAACATTCCAGGAGGTTCCTGGAATGTGTGGAGGATAACTTCCTCATGCAGCTGATAAGCGACCCGACCAGGGAAAGTGCCCTCCTAGACCTGCTCCTTGTGAACAGGGAAGAACTTGTGGGGGAAGTAAGGGTTGGAGGCCATCTAGGGAACAGTGATCATGAGATGATCGAGTTCTCTATCCTTGGAGAAACAAGGAGAAGGGTTACCAAAACTGCCACCTTAGACTTCCGGAGGGCAAACTTTAATCTTTTCAGAAGACTGCTGGACAAAATCCCTTGGGAGGAAGCCCTTAAGGATACAGGAGTCCAGGAAGGATGGACGTATTTCAAGAAAGAAATCTTAAAGGCACAGGAGCAGGCTGTTCCCATGAGCCGAAAAACAAGTAGGCGGGGTAGGAGGCCAGCCTGGCTAAATAGGGATCTCTTGCTGGATCTCAAAAACAAAAAGAGAGTCTACAACCTTTGGAAGAAGGGGCAAGTCTCTCAAGAAGAGTATAAAAATGTAGCAAAGATATGCAGGGAGAAAATAAGGAGGGCCAAAGCGCAGCTAGAGCTCAACCTAGCTGCAGCTGTTAAGGATAATAAAAAATGTTTCTATAAATTCATTAACAACAAAAGGAGGATTAGGGAAAACCTCCCTCCTTTATTGGATGTGGAGGGAAACATAGTCACAAAGGATGAGGACAAGGCTGAGGTTCTCAACGCCTACTTCACATCAGTCTTTAGCAGTGGAACTAGCTGTTCCCTGGACACCCAGCCTCAAGAGCTACGAGACAGGGAGGGGAAGCAGAATGAGGGCATCGTGATTAAGGAGGAAGAGGTGAGGGACCTGCTATGCCGCTTGGATGCACACAAGTCTATGGGACCGGATGGGCTACACCCAAGAGTGCTGAAAGAGTTGGCAGACGTGCTCGCCAAACCGCTCTCCATCATTTACAGCAAGTCATGGCTAACAGGGGAGGTACCAATGGACTGGAGGGTGGCAAATGTAACACCCATCTACAAGAAAGGCAAAAAGGAGGATCCAGGAAACTATAGACCTGTCAGTCTGACCTCGATACCAGGGAAGGTCATGGAGCAGGTCATCTTGAATGCCATCAAAACCCACATAATGGGCAACCAGGGGATCAGGCCTAGTCAGCATGGGTTTATGGAAGGCAGGTCCTGCCAGACGAACCTGGTCTCCTTCTATGACAAGATAACGAGATAATTGGACGAGGGAAGGGCTGTGGATATTGTATACCTGGATTTCCGGAAAGCATTCGATACTGTCCCCCATAAAATTCTCGTGGAAAAACTGGCTTCACACGTCCTGGATGAGCATACGATCTGCTGAATCAAGCACTGGCTGACTGGAAGGTCCCAAAGAGTAGTGCTCAATGGATTTAAATCCAGCTGGCGGCCGGTCACAAGTGGTGTCCCTCAGAGATCAGTGTTAGGACCATTTCTGTTTAACGTCTTTATTGATGATCTCGACAAGGACATAGGGTGTATCATCAGCAAGTTTGCAGATGACACCAAGTTAAGCAGGAGTGTTGATTCCCAGGAGGATAGGGAAGCGCTACAGAGGGATCTAGATAGATTGGATCATTGGGCCAGCACCAATGGTATGAGTTTCAACAAGGGCAAGTGCCAGGTTCTGCACTTGGGCCACAAGAACCCCATGCAGCGCTACAGGCTTGGGGAAGTGTGGCTAGAGAGCTGCCTGGAAGAAAGGGACCTGGGGGTTCTCATTGACAAGCGGCTGAATATGAGCCGGCAGTGTGCCCAGGCGGCCAAGAAAGCCAACGGCATTCTGGCTTGTATTAGAAATAGTGTGACCAGCAGAAGTAGGGAGGTGATTGTGCCCCTGTACTCAGCACTGGTGAGGCCACACCTCGAGTATTGTGTCCAGTTTTGGGCTCCTCAATACAAGAGAGATATGGAGGTGCTGGAGCGAGTGCAGAGGAGGGCAACAAAACTGGTGAAGGGGCTGGAAAATAAATCATATGAAGAGAGGCTGAAGGAGCTGGGACTGTTTAGTATGAGGAAGAGGAGGCTGAGGGCAGACCTCATCACTCTCTACAACTACTTGAAAGGACACTGTAGAGAGGTTGGTGCTGGTCTCTTCTCACAGGTAATTAATGATAGAACGAGAGGAAATGGCTTCAAGCTCCAACAGGGTAGGTTTAGACTGAATATTAGGAAAGAATTCTTCACAGAAAGGGTGGTCGGGCATTGGAATAGGCTGCCCAGGGAGGTGGTTGAGTCACCATCCCTGGATGCATTTAAGAGATGATTAGATGTGGTGCTGAGGGATATGGTGTAGGGGAGGACTTTGTAGAGTAGGGTAGACGGTTGGACTCGATGATCCCAAGGGTCTCTTCCAACCTAGATGATTCTATGATTCTATGATTCTATGAAAATTTGTTAGAATAGTATAAAAACGATTTTTCAATTCTTTATGGGGAAGGAGGTTTTAATGAGTAGACCTTTTTTTTAGGAAAAATTGTTACAGGTTTGTCAAAAGCAAACTCACAGCTTTGACAAAGAACCTTCATAGACTGCTTTGTGCACAACAAAAATCTCTTATTTAGGAAAGGACTGTCAGATAAGAATCTCTTAAAAGTCAGATATATAAATAAGTGAACTCTACTATAATAAGATTTTTTTATTTACAAAGAGGGTAACACAAATCTTTATTCTCTCCACTCTCTCTTTTTCCAAATATCAAATATATCTTAAACAATTAACAGTACAGCACATTGAAGAGTACCCTGTCCATCTTTCTATTTGTGTGTCAAAAATATCTGTAAAAAGATATTTGCAAATTAGTCCCCCCTACCTCTGAGACAATTTAAGAGATTGTACCAAGATTTAACTTACAAACCACTGCCCAGCTTCCAGGAAAGAAGATAAAATATGTTCTGATTATGGTTCAGATAGTTGGTTCTTGCATGCTTAAAGCTCACCTTTTAATTGCTGCTCTGAAATATGCACAAAAGAATTACTAATGAAGTAGCAAACAAGTCTAGCAAATAATACGGTGGTCTGTACACAATAATGAGTAAAGCTACTGGGAGAAAGTGCAAATGGCGCTAGAAATCTGAGTATTTTGGCTTTATTATTCAGTCTGCTGGAGAACAACACCAGTTCAAAAGGAATTATTTTATGCTTAAACACACATTTACAAAAACAACTAAAAATGTACACACTAGACCTCCATACACACTTATATTGCTTCTGTCATTGTTTCTTCAATATGCCTATTTACCAGAGCATCCTTTCTTTTGCATAATGAAAGAGGTATCATCCTTGTATTCCTTATCAAATACATGAGCTGTTAGTTTGAATTTTACCCCAATATAAATTTCTTATGCATAAATACCTTCATTCTGGTTTATATAATCTTTCCTCCATGATATATTTTTCTAAAGTAACTTCCTTTCTTTTACGAAATGATGTTTTGCAAAAAAAGTTTGAAAGACATGACCTACTCATGGTTTATAAATCCTATTTATCATTGCAATCTTTATCTATCTTTATCTACCATAACATAGAAGCAACAAAGAACTAGGTAACAAAATTTAGGTGCAGAATTACAATGCTTGTTGAATACAGTTGCTAAGAAATTTGCTTCAGAATAGTAACAATTCTACTTTTTAAAATACTGTGGTGCACTGAGTCTAACAGAAAAAATCCCACGTTACCAGAAAAACCTAAACAACATTTAAAAAACAACTAAAAAAATCCTAGGTACTAAGTAATTGGTAAAAAAAAATGGATTCAACATTCTTCCCTAATGCAAGATAAGTTGGGTGGCAATGGGAAGGTCCAAAAGACAGCATCAATACATTTTGCCGCTGAACTATCAAAACAAGAACAACTTTAAACAAGAAGTCTGGATCCATTCCAGCTGATGGTATGCTTTATTACTTCTGTTAGTAAGAAGTGTTGAATCATCTGCTGCTTCAAAGAGATGTTGTTCTGTGATTGTTTGTATAGATATTATAACATATTATGTAGACACAGAGAGAATACGGCCCACAGCCAACCAAGATGCTAAAAACAGAATCATAGAAATCATAGAATCGTAGAATGGTTCAGATTGGAAAAGGCTGGAATGGACTTTAAAGATCATCCAACCCCCCTGCTGACCCCTCTGCCATGGGCAGGGACACTTTTCACTAGACCAGGTTACTCAAAGTCACATCCAACCTGGCCTTGAACACTTCCAATGATGGGGCATCCGCAACTTCTCTGGGCAATCTGTTCTAGTCTCTCACCACCTTCATTGTAAAATATTTCTTCCTCATATCTAATCCAAAGTTACACCCTTTCAGTTTAAAACCACTTCCCCATCTTTCTTATAATCTCCTTTAAGTATTGAAAGACAAATAAGGCCTTCCCAGAGCATTGTCTTCACCAGGCTGAGTAACCCCAATTCTTTCTCCATAGGAGAGGTGTTCCAGCCTTTTGACCATTTTTGTGGCCCTTCACTGGAACATCTATGGCAGGTCCATGTCTTTCTTTTGTGGGCGATGCAGTACTCCAGGTGGTGTCTCACTAGACTGGATCAGAGGGGCAGAATCACCTCCCTCAATCTGTTGGCCACACTTCTTTTTATGCAACCTAGGATACAATTGGCTTTCTGTGTTGCAAGTGCATATTTCCAGTTCATAACTAAGTTTTCATCTACTGATACCCCCAAGGCCATCTCTGCAGCACTTCTCATCATCCAGTCTGTACTGATAATGTTGATTGGCCTGGCCCAGGTCCAGGACTTTGCACTTGCCCTTGTAGAACTTCATGAGGTTTACATTGGTCCATTTTTTGAGGCTGTCAAGGTCCCTCTGGATGGCATCCCTTCCCTCTAGCATACCAGCTGCACCACTCAGCTTGGTGTCATCTGCAAACTTGCTGAGGATGCGGTCCATCCCACTCTCTATGTCATTAATAAAGATACTGAGCAGGGGTCAGACCCCTTACAGGCACCACTTATTGCTCATCTCCACTAGGACATTAAGCGGTTGACTCCCATTTTTTGGATGTAGCCATCCAGCCAATTATTTATCCATCTAACACCGAGTGCATCAAAACCATATCTCTCCAATTTAACAGCCAGAATGTTGGGGGGGGACCATATAAAAGGCCTTACAGAAGTGAAAGTAAATTACAGCAGTTGTATTTCCCTTATCCAGCATCCTTATCCAGTGCAGTCACTCCATTGTAAAAGGCCATCAAATCAGTCAGGCATGAGTTTCCTTTGGTGAAACCATGTTTGTTGTCTCTAATCATCTTCCTGTCCTTTGGATGCTTTGACATAGATTCAGGAGGATCTGTTCCATGACCTTATCAGGCCCTGAGGTAAGGCCAACTAGTTGATAGTTTCTAGGGTTCTCCTTTTTACCCTTTTTAGAAATGCGTGCAATATTCATTTTTCTCCAATCATTGCGGACTTTGCATGACTGCCATGACTTTTCAAATATAATGAAGTGTGGATTAGTAACTACATCTGTTAGTTCCTTCAGGACCCTGAGATGCATCTTATTGAGTGCCATGGACTTGTGTATATTCAAGCTCCTTAGATGATCTTGGACTTGATATCCTATGATGGGTCAGCCTTCTTTCCTTCAGTCCCCACCTTGTATTGTTGGGTACCTCAGTCTTCTCCACATCGGCTGTCAGCAGATCCCCTGTCTCCCTGTACAATTTCTTTTGTCTTCCTTTTCTGAGAAACATATCTGTACAAGTTCCTCTTATTATTCTTCACATTCCTTGCCAAATTTAGGTCCAGCTGTGCCTTAGCTTTCCTCATCCTATTCTTATACTCCCAGGCAGTATCCCTACATCCTTTCCAGGATGCAGACACCATATCAGTGGTGACTTCCTCCTCTAACACCAGCAAAATTAGAAAAAATAATCAGGTGGGGAACTTCTATCAAGAGATAAACCAAACAAAATGCCTCGTTCTTTGACTATAGCCCCACCCCCCCCAAACCATGTTAATAGACAACAAGTGCAAATAATATTTTATGATGACATTAGAGGTAGATATAGAATAAAAGTGTTAAAGTCATAGGTTTTATTATAAAATTGTAAGTATCTACCCTTAGATCTGAACCCCATATGACAGGATCAAGGAAGAGTACTCAAATAAAATGTAGACTGTCTTCGATAGGACAGAAAAGTGGAGAAAGATATGGCAAAATTGACAATAAATAAATTGTAAATAAGCGAATAAAGCAATTTGTGAGATTCCAGATTCTCGTTCTCAGGCAGCGCAAAAAGGAATGCTGCTTTGGACTCATCTATGTGGTCTGACACAAGTGCAAAGAGTATCCCAGCACTGTACACAGAGTTCACTATAACTGCCATTTTTTTTGTCCTTGGCCTTTATATCCACTGCCTTACCCTGACCTGCTTAATATTTCTTGCCACACAACGCTTTTCGTCCCTGAAGATGTAAATGCAGAGAGTCATGGAGATGATCCTCCCAATACGCAGATAAGTCTGGTTTTCTGCTTTTTACATAATATGCGGTATCCAATATGTAAATGGCAACCTGGTCAGGAAATACAGTTCTTATGGCAAGAACCATAGACAACAAGAAACACAGTCAATCTCTGCTCTGCAGCTGCTGTCGTAGTTGCTGAAGGATGCCTAGCACTAGTCAGGGATTCATGAGTCAGAGTGTCATTCTCCACCCTCAGATTCGTCAGCCAGGCCATCGAGGGACAGGAGAGATTGGCAGCCATTCCCAGCAACATGGTTGAGCTACTGGATTTACACAGCAATGATACATGAAAAGTGCTAGGATCATGCTCTCTGACAGACCACTTGGACCAGATGACAACATAGATAAAATTCCTGTGGTACTTCACAGTGGCTTACAGGACATGAGAGAGCAGCTCCCTCCCCTTTGTGCAGAACCCAGATATGTTGGCAAGATGAGGGACGTGCAACAGATAAGCATATATGTCCTAGGAGCAAACCTGTCACATGCGGGAACATCTTGAGAGCTAAGCATCTGTATCTATGACCCACAGATGGCATGGCCCACACAAAATAGCTCAGGCTGGGCATCCCTCCCAGATTGTGATATCTGCTGTCAATTTAGCTTTACTGAACTGTGAGGTGAGGTAGTGGGCATTTGAAGGTTGATGACTTTTGTATTTTTACTGTCACTTTATTCTCCACACTCAGTGGGCTAATACGGGTTACCTGGCTAATCAGAAATATTATTAAGTTCATGAATCCAGATTCACATCTAATGCCGCATGGGAGCCACTGGTTCAACAGCTATAGCTACAACCCTGCTAAGCAGTCCAACTGTGAATTTAGTCATCTATGTATTTACTTTCTACAGGAAAAGACTGAATAATAACAAACATCCCACAATTTGAAATGGGTAGGATAAATACCTTAAAAATAAAGACCCTCAGACTCTGTAAAAACAGAGGCCAGTCAAGAAAAAGGACTGTTACAAAATATCTCTTTTCTCTGTAACAGTTATTTGGCTGATTCTTACATTATCCAGAAACCACTTATTTCCATACATATGAAGAGAACTGAAAAATACAGAGTGGAAATACAATTTTAAAAAGGAGGAGGCTGAGACAAAGTAACTCTATGGAACTGTGGCTACAATGATACTCAAGAAAACAGAGACCTGTGTACAGGATTTTTTAGCTCTAAGATTTGTCTTCTGTTGTCTTCTACAACTTAGTGCCATGGATTAACATTAATTTTGAATGTATGGTTAGGTTAAAACTATTCATCCTCTCCCTAAATTGCACTTTGTACCATGTTGGTGCAGTGAATTAAGTTTCTGGTATGAATGAATGAGTCTGTCTTCCAAATAATATTGAACAGAGTGTACACTGAAGTCTCTGGCTTTCAAGGCATTTCTTGTGGTTCTTTTTCTAGCTAAATTAAGATGAGTGATCTAAGTGGAGCATATTTAGGTTTCTGAAGAATAAACTATTATGTTCCCTGTCTTAAACGCAAACCAGCTAGTCTAAACAGCTTCAACATCCTCTGTACTCTTAATTGGCATCTTCAGGGATTGTTAAATATGGGCCTGGTCAGCCTTCTGTCTGTTCAATCAGAGCTTCGAAAATATTTTTTATTTCCTTAGCAATGGAGCCTGTCATACATACTATCTTCTAGTACAGTTTCAACTTACTACATTATAGTAGCATGACCATTTCCACCATTTGATTCAGACAACAAAATTATGTATTAGAGGCATGTGCATTATGAAATAGCACATCAATTTAATGCCCCAGAAAACTTACATTTCACAGTACCATGCCCTCAAAACAGAATAAAGCCAACATTTGCAGAGGTAAAAGATTGACAATGCTTCAGCTGTTACAGAAAACTGCTGAGCATGTGGGAATTGAGTCTATATATAAATATTACATACTCCAAACCTCTGTGTAAACATCAGAAAGAATGTGACTTAAATTAACAAAATCAAGGAGTTTCATGTTAAGGAAGACACATCCTATCTCACATTGCTATGAACAGGAGGGGTTTTTAAGGACAACTTAACTATGTGTTTTCAAGGATCTGGGCTCTTTCTTTTTTTCAGTCTGTCAGATCCTTCATGGTACTTAAACATAGTTTAAAGTATTTAATTTGCTTAGTGGTTTCCTTAAAGTAAATCTTTCATGGAAGACTCTACTAGTATTGTATTATTTATCTGAAGCTAGTTTCCCAAACTGGTCTTTTGGATGCATATGCAACTAGGCATACTTTTAAAACCTGACTTTTATTAAATCATAATTCATTTGAATTCACCTTTGCTTAGTTCTTCAGGAAATCATCTTGTATATTAAAAAAACCAAGATCTATACTATTGAGAAAAGGCATGTATTAGGTACTTCCATGAAATATATAATTAGACATTTGAAGAAAAAGCCTTAAAACTACAGTGGCTTAGCCTGTAATTAATAATTGTTTCATTAAGACAGTATATTTTAAATCCATTATTTTTAACTATGTCAGGATGATTTCCCCAAAATAAAATTGGAATCAGATCCTATTATGACATGTACAACTGCTTGGGTAGATTTCATTTATTAAACTGAATGGACCTTTTTGCTCATAAGTGCTACCTGTTTTCTGATAACCAAAAAAATTACTAACTAAAGTCATAATAAATATGTCTTCAAACACACATATACAAACAGTATTCCACAGCTGGGTAAACTATCCATTTATTGGACTTTTTTTTCCATTAGACAGTAGCAGTCTGATTGCCCTAGTTCTCTGAATAGTCTTTCTCTTTCTCTTGGCTTCTTCTCTTTATACATAATTACATTTGACATTAAAAGTATAACTTCCCATGAGAAAATGAACTTCACATTTCAGCAGTCTGAGGAGACAGTATAAAATAAAAATGATTAACACTTTAAGGAAAAAAAAAATATATATAAAACACTTGTTTATAAAACAGTCCTGGAAACTTTCTACATAGTTTTGTTTTTTCCTGTTGGACTGAGAGCTCATCCCTTACAGCATCACAATTTTTTCTAAATCCAGTATTTTCAGTAAGAATTAACTCCAGAAATTGCAGAGCTTGATATTTACTTGTTTTCAGATATATTTTAATGTGAAATCTTGTTTCTGTTTTTTTGACTACCTCTTAGCTGCTCTCCTTCCTTTTGTGTTTTCTGTTACACTCATCTTTGAACATCTAAGGACCCTCTCTTGTAATCTTTTCCAAAAAGCCATGCAAGAAAGAATGAGGAAATTTATTAAGCTTACTGTTATTAAAGACTACCATTCTACAAATTGTAAATATGAGAAACTGAGGTTGAAATTTCAATTCAGGCAACTTTGCTACTTTTTGTAATAGCATTTTAAGGTAAAGTTAGTAAGAGGGGATTACTTAAAAATAGGTATTTAAAATAACATGCCAAGTAGAATTATGTTGGTAAGACCGGAATTTTGAATATCTTCATCACAGATCTTTCCTAACTGCTTTTTATGGTTGAGAAACTGACAGTGTGATGCCAGTGACATCACTTCATTTTCTACTAGACAGCATCTACTATGACTGGCTGTGTAAGTCCTGCACAGATACAGCCTGAGTATAGTCCTGAGGCAAGTAAGACAAAGGTTTTAGGGAGACTTCCTTAGGAAAAGGAAATCTGAGACTCATGAATCTTGAATTGCTCCCAACTGCGGAATAGCTCAGGAGATAGTAATAGTAATAATAGTATCACTGTTCTTCAACACTCTCTTTGTCCTTGTTCTTTTCAGTCTGTCTTTTTCTTAGTTACCTGTTTCCTCTCTCTACTGCTTCCAATTCCATTTCTCTCCTCTATTCCCATCTTACATTCAAATGTCTCCACCGCAGCTGCTCATCCCAGTATCTCATTTCCTACCAACTTTCAGTCCTAATTATGCCTTTCAGTTTGTCCCCACCACTGTCTCACTCCTCTCACTTCTCTACTTTATGTCCCACACAGCCTGGGTACCAGCAAAGAGACATTGAGTACATTAGTAGAAAGTAGAAATCGTGTTTTTCTTACAATGTGCTTTACAAAATTTTCCATCAGTGAAATTCTGAGCTCCAAATAATTAAAAAAAGTTTGCCTAAGTTTATTAAAGATCTAGTAAAACAATTCAGCAATGAGATATCTAACACACAGTTGTAGGGTAAACCTGTTAAGATTCAGCCGCCTGGGACAGTGTATAAGGGACAGCGTATAAGATGAAGGAAGATACCTGCAACCCTTCCATCTTTTGCAGACAGATTCAACACTGGAAGGGTATAAATCAAGTGAGAACTCCCACTACAAGTAGCTTCTCCAAAGCTGAAAAGACCATGTTTTTTCAGGATAGGAATCAGACAAAGTCACATTGGAACTTCTTTTCTTCCAGACATTAATTTCTGTTATCAAAAAAGTGTATGCCATGGATATAGTCTAACTAGAAGACTGTTTCTTGACCAATCTGACACTCTGAAAAATGTAAGAATATGAGATAAGGTTCTTTTCTGCTGAAGAGCTTCAATACTTCACCAGTTTCAACTTGCTTTGTGCATACTGCTTGGTCTTGCTCAGGAGGACATTACAGAAAGTAGACCTAAATCTTCAGAGCCATATCAGGATTTTACAAGTTTCCCTTTTACAAACTTGTTTAAGCTTATGAATTTTTTCACCTTTGTCTGTCTCTTCCTGAGGGTGGTTGGTAAACTTATGTTATAATTCCCTACACAGTTTTTAAACTACTCCTAAAGAAAAATCTATTTCCATTAACTACAAAATAATTATTAATTATTTAGATACTGTAATTATTTAGATACCATGCTATTGCTGCAAATAGAGTTACATTTCATCAGCAAGAAAGAGTAAAAAAGTTTTGTTGCACATCACAGGTTTTATACTGCACATGTTCTAAGCATGATGACTATAGTATGAAATTCATAAGCATTTATTTGTATTCTTTCAATGACATAAAAAGAATAACAAGCAAAACTGATCAGAACTTTTTTAATAATAATACATTGTTTATGTAAAAATAAATGTTTACAGTTTCAAATCTTGTAAAAAAAATTCTTAATGCCATTTTAGAAAAGGACTGGAATGTGATGCACCACTTTTACTAAAGGGGAAGGATAAGAGATGAAATAAAGATGAGATTCACCAGAAAATAGCTTTTCTGACCTCATCTGGCTTCTTTCTTTCCCTGCAGAGCTGTATTTCCATGCTGCCCAGGATCACTGTTATAGCAAATTCACCAACTATAGAAATCTTAAATATAAAATATACTGAGGTACTCTTCTGCTCTTTATAATGCACAGAATTCATGGCCTTAACAAGTATGTGTAGTCCTGCTTTAACAGCAGTAGAGTCAAATATGCAAGTAAATGTTTGCAACTTTGGGCTCGAGCAAATGCAAGTCATTCTTATGTTAACACAGGAGATACTAAAATAGAATAGAATGAGAAAGATACAATGAAAATAGAGAAACGAACAGAATATTTTCCTCTTCATCTGATACATAATAGCTATGGTTTTGCCCATTTTCAACATGCTGTAACAAGTGATCTTTTCTCTTGAGTATTTATGTCATAAACATGCATGGAAGAAGATTTTTTAATGATTTTTCTTCTCTCTGTATCATTAATGTTTCATGATATAATGAACTTTTAAAGCTGGGAAACTCCAGAATGTTTTAATCATACACCACCAAAAGGAGAGGCTTGAATCCTGGCATTATCTACAGGATCATTGTGATCTTAGTTTTGACAAGGGCAACTGATGTTTATTATCTGGCATTTGTTTTATTTAATTACTGTTTGCCTCGTCTTTTTTTTTAACTCCTGGCAGAAATGCTAGTTGTGATGCTGCATATCAGCATTTCCCAGCCTTCCTTCTTAGGTACTCCACATATTAATTTTATTAGCAGAGAAGGACATATGCTTGAGCCTTCCTCTTCCTCATGAATATACCTCTTGTGCCCAAACAGCAAGGTTTTTATGCATATGTGCTGAAGGCTCCTTAAAGATTAGTTTTTATTGTACATGTACACAGATGTCTCCTGTTTTGCTCCTCATAACAAAAGAGTGTAGTTTGGCAGCCTAGCTTGCAGAGATAAAAAAATCATGAAACCTGTTCTTAGCTGCCCCTTTTTTTAGACATGCTCAAGAGAAGCAAGGGAATAGAAGAATTGCTAAGGTGGTGGCATCTGACAGGCAAATACAAATTTTTTGTGGAGTGGAAAAGGATTTAGCTGTATAATGCATGATCAGTAAGCCCTGTATGACAAGAGATGAGCTGAAATGACCCTGGAGTAAGCAGTGACCAGAAGCAATTCACCTACTTCTCATTAGTCCTTAACCCCTTTAGGATCTTGGCGGGGGAAAGAATCTTCAGGCAGGGGAAACCAGCTGGATAAATTGCATCTCCAAGCTGCAGATCACCCAAGATGACAGGTGAAGAATCCTTTAATACCTTATGGCACTAAACTTTCTTGAGAGCCATGCTACACTGCCTCTTATTGAGGATTTTGAAGGTCGTGTACTGTCACTGTTCTCAGTCATGTGCCCGTCCCACAACAAGCAATGTTGTGGTTTCTCTCATGTGAAAGGAGTAGCAGCAAAATGTTACTGTGCACGGGTGACTGTATTTGAAAGAAGGGCTGTGGAACCAGCACAAAAGTGAGCAGCAAAAAGCAGGCTGCAAAAATAATTTGCTGTGCCTGCCGCAGTACAAATGTGAACTAATATAAGGGGAGCAAGCTGCTAACTTCCACAGCTATGTCTTTCCTCCTGCAATTTAAACTAGATTTCTTAATGCTGGCTAATCCTCTAAAACTGTAAGTGTCAATAGATTATAGACTGCATAATAACCAAAAAAAAAAAAAAAGGGGGGGGGTATCTACTCTAGCAAAACTGGAAGGAAGACTTCTACTTTTAGGTTGCTAATTTGACAGAATTGTTCTTCAAAAAGCGAGGTGAAATTTCCACTAGCTAATATATAGCACAGTTAAGTTTCACGGTCTGCAGATTCAACGACACACAGCAACAGTGCCATCAGATACCCTGCAAGGGTTTTGGGCATACTGCTTGAAGCGGATAGGCTCTGAAACACCTTACAGGGAAAGGACAAAAGGTGATTTAGCAGTGGAAGTAGAAGGATACATCATAGATCTGTTTCACTTTTTTATTTAAAACTTCAGAAATACAAGTACTTTTCAGTTTTTATAACCACAATTTTAGCAGCTGTGGAAAATACTGAAATCTCATCCACCAAAGCTCTTACAGGTTTGTGTAACTATCTCAGTAGCCTTAACAGAATATGCTTAAATCACCTCAATAATGTTGCCTCTGTGAGTGTAGAGTGTATGATAATATAGATACATATAGTACATAATGTTTAAAATTATGGGCTAAAACTCAGACTTCTTTTGTGGTATAAAAAGTGATATTCTTATGAGACAACATTTCAGGACTTCATTGAGGTAGAAATATGTGTATTTTAATATAATTTGGATTGCCTCCTATGTTCTCACAGTATCCCTGCCAAATTTACTTTCACGCATTGATAAACTAAATGTTCTCATCTTTTGAATGTCAGAGTATCCTAGTACTACTGTGTAATTATCCTTTTGTTCTGAGGTGCTTTATAAGGATATTTCAAATGTCTTTCAATAAGTAAATTCTAAAAAAAAACAGTGCTGCTATTGGCAGTTCTTCATATCTTGTGTCCATGGGGAACATGGAAATGTGACACTTTACAAGAACAAGGTTGAACTTGGTCACGAAACTTTTCTTGTGAATCCCATCATTTTCAGTTTCTTTTCAGGCTCTGAAGGCCATAGAAAATGACTCCTGAGCAAATAATGTTTAAAACATAAAATTATCAAAGAAAAGTAACACATGTTAAAAAATGAGTTGACTTTATTTAATGCATCATTCCTGAAACTTCCTTATCATGTAAAATACATGAGTTCCAGAAGAAAATTCTATTCAGGGATCCAAAGTTTGCTCCTCTGTGCAAACCTCCCATTTGGAACAAGTTACTATGTTTCTGCAGAGTTGTTTTGACATGTACATATAGTGAATGGTTCTATATTCATTAACATAACAACATATTTCTTAAAACCCAAACATATCAAAAGAAATGGTCCACTTACAGATTGCTGAAAATTGAAAAGAATCATAAAATTGTTAAGATTGCTAACCATTTCCTGTTGGATTATGAGGGTTTCATTCTGCTCCCTGTCCCTGTCTTCCAGCTTTGGGGGCTAGGTACCAGGGAAACAACTGGTCTTACTATTAAAGACTGAGTTAAAGAAGGTATTAAGTACCTCAGTCTTTTCTTCATCCTTTGTCACTCTGTTATCCACACATCAAATAGAAATGAAGATTCTCGTTAGCTCTCCTTTTGGTGCTAATGTATTTATAGAAACATTTCTATTGTCTTTCTCAGTAGTAGCCAGATTAAGTTCTAGTTGGTTGTTGGTCCTTTGAATCTTCTCCCTGCGCAACCTCACAACCTCCTTGTGGTTCTTCTGAGTCGCCTGCCCTTTCTTCAAAAAGTTGTAAACTCTTTTTTCCCCTGAGTTCCAGCCAAAACTCTCTGTTCAGGCAGGCTCATCTTCTTCCCCTCTGGCTTGTCTTTAGGCACATGGGGATAGCCTGCTCCTGTACCTTTAAGATTTCCTTGTTGAAGAAGATCCAGACTTCAAGTACCTCTTTGCCCTTCAGGACTGCCTCCCAAGTGACTCTGTCAATCAGTCTCTTAAACAGGCCAAAGTCTGGCCTCCATAGGTCCAAGGCAGAAGTTCTGCTCACCCCAGTCGTTATATCTTGAGCAATTGAAAGCTCTTATCATTTTGTGGTTACTATGCCCAAGACACCCTCCAGCCACCACATCACCCAAAAGTCCTTCTCTTTTCACAAAATACAATTCCAGTGGGACACCTTCCCTGGTTGTTCTCCTCACCAGCTGTGTCAGGATGTTATCTTCCACACAGTCCAGGAGCATCCTAGCCTGTTTCCTCTCTGCTGTATTTTATTTTGAGCAGACATCTGGTAAGTTGAAGCCCCCAAGGACAGAAAGGACTGAGAACCTTAAGTACCAGTTCACCAAATACATTCAGTAGTGTTATTGTTAACACGTCACATGGGAAGAAATGGAGATTGTAATTTCATAGGTTTCCTTCTCTTATTTCTCTTTTCTTGATTTATTACTAAGATAGTACTTTAGTTCTAAGCAGAGATTCCTACAAATAAGCACTTACAGTCAGAATAAGATTAGAAACAGAAACAACTAAAATATAGCATTGAAAATATGTCCCAAAATTTTTTAGTCCTGCGTTCATACTAATACATACTAATGCTGAATTGAGATGTGATTTTATAGAAATGAGATTTCTATAAAAACTATTTGCTTTGTTTAATATTATATATTATTAATTATTAATTAAATATTACAAATAAATCCA
>JAHREE010000198.1:124673-171313 GCA_033628505.1 Tringa tobata
CAAATAAGCACTTACAGTCAGAATAAGATTAGAAACAGAAACAACTAAAATATAGCATTGAAAATATGTCCCAAAATTTTTTAGTCCTGCGTTCATACTAATACATACTAATGCTGAATTGAGATGTGATTTTATAGAAATGAGATTTCTATAAAAACTATTTGCTTTGTTTAATATTATTATATATAAATAAATATTTAAATATTACAAATAAATCCATTTACTAGATTTTTTTTATGCCACAGACATAAGGCTGAGGAGGTAGTTGCAACTTTGACTTATATTATTTATAAAAAATAAAATATTATTAAAATACAATTACAATACAGTTAAAATGTACCGTTGTACAGACACACCACATGGCATCACTTCAAGGATTTTGTAAATCATTGATATCATCTGAAGCATTCCTCACTACACTGTTGGTTAAAGCCTAACCTGTTTTGACAGGTTAGGCATTTGAGCGATCCCTCAGTAACCATGTCACTGAAAATATTCATGTTTAAAGAAAATAAATAAATTAATTCATTCACTAATTGCAGGAAAATAAAACTGGGCAATACAAGGAGACCCAGTCTGCTTTATAGCACAGACATGTCATCTCTTGTTTTCATTAAAAAGAGACCATAACATTAAGTAGAAGGATAGGGAGTAGAAACTTCTTATACTTGTTTTGTTTTAAGTGAAATTATGTAACAACTTTCAAGGTGATTTAGGCATAAACTGTAGATTTTTACTTTTTAATCAAACAATATGAATGCAGTGATTGAAATATTTGTAGCTAAAAAATGTTAAGAATGTTTATGAGGTTTTATTGGATGTATGGAGTTGGTAAACTGAAATAAATTTGTTTTTTATCTTTGCAGTAACTTTAAGTCAGAACTTCTTTAAAATTCTAAGAAAGATTAGTTTGATTTTGTGCTAAACTAAATTTGGTACATCTAGACAATTATTTTTTTCATTTTTTTTTAAAAAAAAACCTTTAAAAAGTATCATAGACATACCTAAACAATTTTGGAATTGTTTTACAAATTCAGTAAATCAGCTGTGTTTTGCAGCTTTATGTGCAGCCATGAACCAAAATGAACCTAAGTGGGTAATTAGGAACTTTCCTGAATAAATATTCAATTAGCAGCCTTTGCTGGAGAGAACTGTCTTGTATAAGGGAGTTCACAATCTCTATTTAATAATATCAAGTCAGTAAAACATTAATATAATAGCAAGACTAAATCTTTGGCTTGATTTGTGTACATATTTAATGTAATTCTCTTTCAAAGACCTTTTTTTTATTATTTCTAGAGCCACTTGTATTGGCAGTATCTGATTTGATGTTATTGGTTAGATTTTTCAAATTAACTCAACAGACATAAAGGATAATATAATTTTCAAAAACTGGTTGTGCACTGTGAAAGCTAAAGATACACAAATACTAGGGTCATTCATTGCCATCTTTTTGCTTTTGCTGACCTGACATAGTTTCAAGCATGAATAAGTTTAATTTCTGTCAACAGTGTGGATGTACCAACATCCATTTTTGTTCTGATGAGCCACCTCCTCCTGTTGCTGTTTAGACATGCTATGAGGCCTGCACAGCATTTGTTTTTGGCTGTGCTTTCACCACCCAGACAAGTTACACTGCATTTACCTATGCTATCTTTCATAATTTAGTATGGCATTCTGTCACCTGAAATAGTTCTCTGGCCTACATTTAACTTTTACTTTCAAGGCAAGGTTGTTCCTGGTACCTGTGAGGTAGCACATTTGAAGTTGTCTGTGATATCTCTCCCTAAGTTCTATACTGCACTCTCCAGTGTAGATCAATATGCTCTCAAATAACACCAAAATATTCTTAAACACTTTCTGCAATGGCAAGATCTTTAACCCACTTAGATGTAGGAAAGCAAGCAAAATGAGCACGTGTTTCCTTTCTTTTGCTTCTTATCCATGCATTTCTCTGATGCTGTATCACTTCGGACAGAGCAACGTCATCTTTATAAGTAGTGCAGACCCACCAGCCTTCTATTAAAACATGCCAGGGCTGAACTTTGAAGATGTGGTCTATGCAATGATGGTGCCGAAAATTCAGAGGAGATAATCATTGCGATCATCTCCACTTGAAACATCCAATTTTATTTCTCCTTACTTGGGGTTTTTATCCTATTCAAAACATAACATCTGATAGAATTAACCTAATGTTGCATGGTGAGGGAAACAGCAAAACTGAGAGACAGCAACTTCCCACAAAATGATACCTACACTGTAATACGAGCACGCTGCTTTCATTGTAGGTGTACCGTTTCAGATTGTTAAGGGATTTTGGTTATTGACTCTGGTCAGAAAATTGCTCATTAGAATACAACAGCAGTACAATGTCTAAAAAGTTTAGACTGTCTAAAAAAAAAAACATAATACAGTCTGATCCACCTCTCAGAAGTTTAACTAATACTTCACATCTTAAATAACAAATGTCAATGCTGTACAAGTTTTATCCAAAACTACATTTGTCTACCTATACTCCAGCATTCTTATTGCAGTCTGAAGAAGAGCCAGAAAACATAATGCATGTTTAAAATTTACATGTGAATAGGAGCTGTCCAAAGACAATGCAGCTGTGAATTTGAGAACAGAACACAGCCATCAACATTGCTGAAATTGCCATAAGAAGAAACAAATGGCTGGGGGATTTACTATGTGATAAGAATAGGTTATTGAATCGAGCAAACTAACAACAAGCAAGGAAAACAATTAGACAAAAAATGAAAAAGACTGGACGATTAGGCAAAGTGTAAAGATAGGCTAGGAATGCAGTAGCTCTATTTGACCTAACAGTATAAACAAGCCATAATTTCTGAGAGAAAGTCTTTTATGAAAAAATGACAATGTTGGGCAGGAGCAGGGGAAAAAAAGAGCACATGATTTCAGCACACACATTTTGTGAAGTGTCCACCTGAGTGCCCAAAAGTTTGCTATTTAAGTCAACATTAAAACAGCCTATTTAGACTCTTAACAGCTGGCCCAATGAAAATCTTACATCTTCCTAGAATCCCAGCTTCGCTGAGGTAAAATACTGAAGTCGATCTGACATATATTCATAGAAAATCCTAGGATGATGTTATAGAACAGAAGGAATTTGGGTAATATTTGTATCCATCTCTGTAAAAAGAAGGTATGAAGGGCTATAGAGTATGGGTCTGTGTGTTCTCTACCCGTTTAACTTTTTTTTTTTTAATCTTTGTTCCGTTTAAAGACAAATTTAATTCTGAAATTCCTCGGTGCAAAACAAAATCAGTCAGCTTACTAAGAATTCAAAGGTAGACGCTTTATCAGTTGATATAGGGCACTGTCTTTGACTCCACAAGTAATTTAAAGACACTGGACTCTGACTAAATTCCATCACTATAATATTTCTATGAAATCTCACACAAATCAAATTACAATGGAAGTCCACACATTAGTAAATCTGTATTTCCTTTCTTCTTAAAAGAGTTGAAGTTTGCTAGTTAGTTAAGGTCTCAACACTAGAATTCATGGTAAAAGAGGACAAATAATGAGTATTAGTGTACCAATTCCAACGGTCTCATAATAAAATTTTAAGTAATCTTTGAGTTTGAACTCCAGAATGTCATTACATTATAACTTTTGTCTATTGGCATTTCCTTCCCACAAGCTCCTAAATTGAAAAACCTGAATGAGAAATGTATAAACTATGAGCTTTGAAAACAAATAAATAATGGATGAATAGTAAGAGTTTCTAGCATTTTCTAACAATATTTCTCCTTTTATATAAAAAGCATCCATTAAGGATCTGCTTGTGGAGAGTTTTCTTTAATACAGTAACTCTTCTTTGTCATCTGCACCTACTGCGGCTTGCTATATATTTTGTTCTTTTCTTCGAATGCAAGGACCGTGAAAAATGCTGTGTTTGAAGGGAAGTGAAACCTGGTCTTTCTCCTACATGACCCTGTGGTGGCTTTCTAACACAGTAGCTTGCTCCAAAGCCTTTGAAGTCAATTGGAGTCTTGGCAGTGACTCATCCTGGGCTGCATCACTGCAGTGCATGCATACACAATTGCAGCTTCTCAGAAAGAGATACATGAGTTGCATTCAGACTACACGATTGCACAGTTTTGTTTATCACCTTCACAGGTTTGTCTATTGTAATTAACTTTACTTGTGCTTGTTCATTTATTCAGTGAGGTGAATGAGGTTTTCATTTTTCTCAGGGGGTTGGTTTTGTGTTTTCAATATGTGTGATTATGTGTGCATTTATTTTATAAATATAATGTGCTGTGGCATTGTTAGAGAAATTACGTCAGAAATTTTGTTGCAACTGATTTGGAAGACAGCAGCGCATATGACCTTTACCACTTTGGAGAGCTCATTTTCCCAATTGTTCAAATGCAGATAGAGGGAAATGAGGAGACCACTGCTATTAGCTTGTGGTATTTGTCCAAACATGCACATTATAAAATAGAGGCAGCTGATCAGATGCTCTATCTTTTGTTATCAACATAGCGGTAACTGCTCTATCTTTGCAATTCTTATAGACACATTGGGCCACTTTCTCAACACACTTTGCATATCTTTATGTAATTTGTAGAAAAAACAATGGGGTGATAAAGTTGGGAAGCAGCTACCTGGCCAGCTGGTCAGAAACAGGCAGGTTTTAAATAATTAAATTTTATTTATCTTGTTTATAGAGTTAATTGAATGATATTGTGCTAAATCTTGGAGAGATATTTTTACAGACGAATGTTGAAATGCGTATGCCTATGACACTTTTACTGTATCTCTACACATTATACATGAGAGAGACATACCACTAGATTAAAACAAATATAAAATAAATAAAATTTTTTAAAATCCTTTATATTTTCTATTTGCCAGCTATTTTCCCAGCCAATGTTCTGATCTAGTTTTAGCTGCACCCTATACTGAGTTAGTTGCTGATCGTCCATATAGCAGGTCATACTGTTACGTTTTGTGAGATGGTAATTCTCCAAGTAAAGTTTCAATATCCTGTTTTATATGGTAGTAATCTTCTGAAAAGTTATTTCCCGAAAACTCATCATTAGAACTGCAATTTTTGTGAAGCCAAATGAGTTTTGTTGTCTGACATATTAAGGATGAAAAAATATAGACAACAATTCACTGTTGCTAGTTTATCATGCTCCTTTCGTCACAATGAGGAAGCCATTCACCCGATGTCAATTTTCAGCTGAGTTTTGTTTATTTATCAGGGCTTGCTGACTTTCCACATGTTGTTTTGTTTGCAAAAGAGGTGGCTTGTTATAAACGATAAATAAGTATGGACCTGTATGTATGTGTTTACAAGACACAGATTCCTAGTCAAGTGTGAAAGCTTGGGTTCCTAGAAATGAACCTTCCACCCTAACTAAACTCTTTATAACAGAAAAAAAATTAGTTATTTTCAGCAACACACTTGCAGGTAACACTGAAATGAAAGCACAGAATGGTACAATATTTTACCACACAAAAATATGGGTTGAAGAGTCAGTAACAGAACTTCTGTATCACTAGCTTATTCTTTTTCATAACTTCCTAGTCTTTTTAATTTTCACCTCACTCTGTGAACACAGTACAAATGTGAAAGATACAGGAAAACAATCAGACAGTACATATTGTTAAAAATGTAATTTATTTTCCATGGAATTTTAACAATTCTAGGAGTTATTGAAATTTCAACTCTTTATCCCAGTCAGAAGAAATTCCTGTGTCATGTAACTAAATACACCAAACAAGGATTGGATATAAGCTTACACTTATAAAAACATACAATAGAATCATCTAACAACTCAAAGTAAACTGGAACTACAAAGTTAAAATATTTTCAGACATTTGGGAAACTATACAAGCAGTTCAGGAGAGATATTATTTTGAAAGTTAATGATAACAAATCAAGGAATCAGTCATAGTAGAGATGGTTAAGACAATGTCCACAAAGAAACCTGCCAGATTTGGAATACGTATACATTATCCAGCCATGGAGTGCAGGGGGTGGTGCATACGAGCTGATTCCCACCTTAATAAGATATATCTCCAGATGGCAATTGAGGCTACCCTCTTTCTCAGCTAACTTTTGGAAATGTCTGTCATTAACTCATACCGTTGTCTCTGTATTGTTCATGAAAGAAATTCAAACTACTTTTGTGTCTTATGTACCTTCTTTAGAAATCATGGAAGCACCGGAGACAGGTCTGGTAGGAAATAGGGCCCGCGCTCACAAAATGGTGTTGGAATCATTTGCTCATCTGAAGTGCATCTATACCAATGCATGCTGTATGAGCAATAAACAGGGGGAGCTTGAAGCCATGATCCACCAGGAAAGCTACGACATAGTGGCTATCACAGAAACATGGTGGGATGCCTCACACAACTGGAGTGCCACAATCAAGGGCTACAAGCTCTTCAGGAGGGACAGACAGGAAAGGAGAGGCAGTGGAGTGGTCCTGTGTGTTAGAGAATGCTATGAGAGCTCAGAAATCAAGTATAGTGATGACAGGGTTGAGAGTGTCTGGATTAGATTGAGGGCAAATAAAACTGATATCGCTGTGGGAGTC
The DNA here is from genome assembly GCA_033628505.1 of Tringa tobata. Classification (NCBI taxonomy): domain Eukaryota; kingdom Metazoa; phylum Chordata; class Aves; order Charadriiformes; family Scolopacidae; genus Tringa; species Tringa tobata. Next base: position 131,255 of record JAHREE010000198.1, read on the forward strand.
TGCTATAGACCTCCTGACCAAAGCAGTGAGGTGGATGAAGCTTTCTATAAGCATTTGGGAGAAATCTCGCAGTCACTTGCCATTGTTCTTGTAGGGGATTTTAACTTCCCAGATATCTCCTGGGAGTACAACACACTCCAGGAGGTTCCTGGAATGTGTGGAGGATAACTTCCTCACACAGCTGGTAAGTGAGCTGACCAGGGAAGGTGCCTTCCTGGCCCTGCTTCTTGTGAACAGGGAAGAACTTGTGGGGGAGGTAAAGTTTGGAGGCCCTATAGGGGACAGCGATCATGAGATGATTGAGTTTTCGATTCTTGGAGAAACAAGTAGAAGGGTTGCTAAAACTGCAACCTTAGACTTCTGGAGGGCAAATTTTGACCTATTCAGAAGACTGCCTTACAAAATACCTTGGGAGGCTGTTCTGAAGGATACAGGATTCCAAGAAGGCTGGATATACTTCAAGAGAGAAGTCTTGAAGGCACAGTAGCAGTCTGTCCCTGTGTGCCGAAAAACAAGTAGGCGGGGAAGGAGACCGGCCTGGCTAAATAGAGACCTTTGACTGGATCTCAAGAGCAAAAGGAGAGTCTATGACCTTTGGAAGAGGGAGCAGGTCTCTCATGAAGACTATAGATGTAGTGAAGCTATGCAGGGAGAAAATTAGGAGAGCTCAACTGCAGCTAGAGCTCAACCTAGCTGCACCATTTAAGGATAATAAAGCATGTTTCTATAAATTCACTAACAACAAAAGGAAGACTAGGGAAAATCTCCCTCCCTTATTGGATGCAGATGGAAACATAGTCACAAAGGATGAGGAAAAGGCTGAGGTGCTCAATGCCTACTTTGCCTCAGTCTTTAGCAGTTCCCTGGACACGCAGCCGCATGAGCTAGGGCACAAGGATTGGAAGCAGAATGAGTTCATCACAATTAACAAGGAAGTGATCAGCGACCTGCTACACCGCTTGGATGCACACAAGTCTATGTGGGATGGGTTTATACCCAAGAGTGCTAAAAGAATTGGCAGACATGCTTGCCAAGCCACTTTCCATTATTTACATGAAGTCATGGCTAACTGGAGAGGTCCCAGTGGATTGGAGGGTAGTAAATGTAACACCCATGTATAAGAAAGGCAGAAAGGAGGATCTGGGAAGCTACAGACCTGTCAGTCTGACCTCGATACCAGGGAAGATGATGGAGCAGATCATCTTGAGTTCCATTACAAGCCATATAATGGACAACCAGGGGATCAGGTCTAGTCAGGATGGGTTTATGAAAGGCAGGTCCTGCCTGATGAACCTGATGTCCTTCTATGACAAGATGACCTGATTACTGGACGAGGGAAAGGCTGTGGATATTGACTACCTAGACTTTCAAAAAGCATTTGACACTGTTGTCCATAGAATTCTCATGGAAAAACTGGCTGCTCATGGCCTGGATGAGCATATGATCTGCTGGATCAAGCACAGGCTGGATGGACAGTCCGGAAGAGTGGTGGTCAATGGAGTTAAATCCAGCTGATGGTCAGTCACAAGCGGTGTTCCTCAGGGCTCAGTGCTGGGGTCATTTCTGTTTAACATTTTTATCGATGATCTTGATAAGGACATAGAGTATATCATCAGTAAGTTCGCAGATAACACCAAGTTAAGCGGGAGTGTTGATCTGCATGAGGATAGGGAGGCTCTACAGAGAGAGACTTAGATAGATTGGATTGATGGGTCAACATTAATGGTATGAAGTTCAACAAGGTCAAGTTCCAGCTCCTGCACTTGGGCCTCAACAAGCCCATACATCGCTACAGCCTTGGAGAAGTGTGGCTGGAAAGCTGCCTGACGGAAAAGGACTTGGGGGTTCTAATTCACAAGCGGCTGAATATGAGCCAGCAGTGTGCCCAGGCATCCTGGCTTGTATTAGAAATAGTGTGGCCAGCAGAAGTAAGGAGGTGATTGCCCCCCTGTAGTCAGCACTGGTGAGGCCACACGTTGAGTATTGTGTCCAGTTTTGGGCACCTCAATACAAGAGAGATATCGAGGTGCTGGAGCGAGTGCAGAGAAGGGCAACAAAGCTGGTGAAGGACTTGGAGAATAGGTCTTATGAAGAGTGATTGAGGGAGCTGGGGCTGTTTAGTTTGAGGAAGAGGAGACTGAGGGGAGACGCATCACTTTCTACAACTACTTGAAAGCACCCAAAGGTCTTTTCCAACCTGAACGATTCTATGATTCTATGGTTCTACCTCAGTAAGGTACCTAGTATCAGCTGAAATGAGTATGCGTCTTTGTTCAGAAGCAAAATGGGAATTTTGTACAATTCACTCTTCATCCCTGTTGACTTGTCCCTGATAGTATTTTTTTAACATAATGTGTAACTTATTTAATTTCCTGTGAGAATCTCTGCCTAAACAAGGTGGCAATTCCTATCTATGTCCTATGGCTTCTTCCATGAAAACTAGCTGTAAGTATACTGTTTATCTTCAAGTATCTCCTGCACAGTGCAGACTCTAAGGTTTTATGCCAGATACGGAGAACTTAGCTGTTTAGAATGTCATTGTAGCACGTTCCACTTAATTCAATTGCTGAGCTTTGTATTTCTGTAATGAAAAATTCCTTTTTTTAGTTAGTAAAATATTATTTCAAAGTTATCCTCAGGGAATTCTTCACCAAGTGTTTTAATATTTTTCAGTATAACACTGAAAATCCTGGAATCCTCATATTACCTTCAGATACACTTCAGAAATACTGTATTATTATCTATTACACTACTTTTAAAATGCCTTAAAACACACACAAAAAAAACCCAACCAAACAAAAAAAGAAAAAACCACCCCAGCCTTGAAGTGTTGCAAAATAACTTCATTTGCCTGGGAATATTTAAGTAGTGATCCAAACCAATGAATTTTAGGGAATATTGCTAAGTTTTTAAAGATTGGAGTGTTTGGTAGACAAGCTATTAAGCTGATTTTAAGATTTTACCAAAAGTTCATGATGATAAGTTCTCTATAGTTTCTGTTCTACTGCTACAAGATTTGCTTTTTGCACTGTTTTTTCCCCTCCCTCTTCTAAGTCTTACATATTTTCTTCTAAGCCCATAAACTGTATTAATTAGACAGAAATCTTTCAGAGTTTTAAACTTAATATGTAATCAGTGAAAATTTTTTTTTTAATCAGTTTTGCTGTTTATGAATAAAACATGTTCTATAGTTACTCCTTTGCTACTGTATTTCTGTTTGTGAAAATTCCTGCAAGCTGTCTTGGAGAACTGAGATCCCATATCAGTTTTTTACGCCATTAACAATGTTTGTGCCATACACAGGACAAGAAAATTATCTGTTAAAAGAAATGTCCTACTCTCTGGTGAGAAAAGCATACCTATGTACACATACATGAACTCATACAGTACTAGTAAACAGTCTTTCAGAACATAATTTTGATGCATTGCTTGTGCAATGTATTTTCAGTCAGTTCTGTATGCTCCTTTGCCTTTTCACTGTTTATCTCAATTGGCTTTTTTTTTTTTTTATTACTGCATACTCGACACTGCAAATAAGGAAACTACAATTGCAAATCTATTTTCCACTTTTCAAATGTTTCCGGGGTCCAGCTAGTTATGTACAGATGTTGTGCATCATCCAAATTCTACCAGCATTTTGGGTTCTGGTTTTGTGACTGTCTTTACTTGGAAATGGTATGTTCACCAGCTACTGGAAATCATGATGTTTAGTTAACCCAGAGGAGGGATAGGATACAAATGCCTTAAATGTAGCCTTCCCCTTCCACCGCTATGACAAACATCCTCAACTCTGAATTGACCATATCTTCTGGAGGGGCACAAAAACGAATTTCTGAATTTTCAAGTCATCACCAAAAGCAAACAAATTTTGCAGCTGGAAGAACATTTGGCATATTTTAGAATACGAAGTAATTAAAAAATACTGAGATCCTTTTTCTAAAATTATTTTTGTCATCAATGGGAAGATTTCAAACTTTAGTAGAAATGGGTTTAACAAACAGACCAAAAATCCACCACTGAGTAATCTAGTCTTTTTACCAACAGTTGGATTGGTAAGTGAAAAAAATCTCTTGATTCTACAATTTAAGTATTAACATTTCATTGAGACTTCTAATACTCTAAATAATACTCTAAAAAATGGAATCAGGTACTGAAAAAGTAATGTGTCCTCCCAGTGTCCTCCAGGGTGGCTTAGGGTGAGTTTTCCATTGGCAAAACTCTATGAATTCCTGTATCTGGAAAAGATTATCTAGATGTACGAGGGAACACAGATAAAGCACTCAGGCAATCCAGGTTCTGTTCCCAGGGCCTGTGTGAACACACTTTGTCACTTTCCTTTGTCTTTTCCTCCCCATATGCTCCATCTTAACAAGTTGGAATCTAAGCCACTTCAAGGCATATCTCATATGTGCCAGGGAACTCCTTATGTTGCTGTAGTATGACAACATTTGTTGCAAAGGGAAATTGTACTCTGTTATGGACTGAAAATTGTGGTCTGGGGGAGAAAAAAAATCCTAAAACAGTGAACAAGTCACACAAGACTTACAGCATTTCATGTTTACTTTCATTAGGCTGTCAAGGCAGGAAAGAACAAAAACCATCAAAGAAACTTTTTTCAAAATACCTTAATGGCTAAATAATGCCTTTACAAGTCTTATCTTAAAGTGTGTTTTACTAAAACCTCATAATGAGTGTGTAGTGCTGCATGAGTGTTCGTGTGAGCCACAGTCCCTCTGAGAGCCAGATCTACAGCCTGTGTGAGCTGCAAAGTGCCCACCGCTGCAGATCCAGATTGGATTTGACTTTGAGATACCCCTACTTCTGTCTGTGATATGCAGTGAAAGAGACACATTGCTATTTTTAATCTCATTCCAGACTCCCCACTGTGTGCCTTAATGAAAAGAATAATGCTCTAATCCTATTTGTATTTGTATTTGTGTTTGTAGACAAAAGGATAAACCCCCACCCATAAATTCATACTCCAGCATCTAAACATGCAGTTTGTTTCCAGAAGTTCTTAGCTTGGAGAACCTCTGATTTCAATGGTGTATATGACTGTTCATTTTTTGTCAGTTATCCAGTTGGTTTGTTAACATTTATCAATTTATTTAGACACAGGAGTTGAATGCACCATCAGCAAGTCTGCTGATGATACCAAACTGGGAGCTGCTGTTGACTCTCTTGAGGGACAAGATGCCTTGCAAAGGAATCTAGATAGATTTGAGCATTGTGCTATGATTAATGGGATGAAATTTAACAAGTCCAAATGCTGGACTCTGCACTTCGGATGGAGTAATGCTAGGCACAAGCCTAAGCTGGCAGATGAGTGGCTGGAGAGCAGCCCTGCAGAAAGGAATCTGGGCGTGCTGGATAACAGCAAGATCACTCTGAGTCAGCAGTGTGCCCTGACAGCCAGTGGGGCAAACCACATCTTGGGGTGCATCAAACACAGCATCACCTGTTGGTCAAAAGAGGTGATTATCCTGCTGTATTTAGCATTGGTGTGGCCTCACCTCAAAAACTGTGTGCAGTTCTGGGTGCCACAGTTTAAGAATGGTGTGTAGGTTCTCAAATGCATCCAGAGGGGGACAACAAAGCTGGTGAAAGGGCTGGCAGGCCTACCCTATGAGGAGCAGTTGAGGACTTCGGGCTTGTCTAGTTTGGAGAAAAGAAGGCTGAGGGGTGACCTCACTGCACTCCACAGCTTCCTGAGGAGGGGATGTGGAGAGGGAGCTGCTGAGCACTTCTCCCTGGGAAGATGATCATATCCTCCCAGTGACAGGACATGTGGGAATGGTTCAAAGCTGTCTCAGGGAAGGTTTAGACCAGGTATTAGAAAGCATTTCTTTACCAAGAGGGGGGTCAAACCCCAAGTGTGTCAGTGTTTAAGAGGCATTTGGACAATGCCCTTAATAACATGCTTAAGCTTTTGATCAGCCCTGAAGTGATAAGGCAGTTGGACTAGATGATTGTTGTACATCCCTTCCAACTGAAACACTTCTATTCTATTCTATTCTATTCTATTCTATTCTATTCTATTCTATTCTATTCTATTCTATTCTATTCTATTCTATTAATTTTACTTGAACAGTCATACCTAGAATTTGAATGTTGTCCATTATTGCTTCTAGAATATTTCATCCCTTTCCATTCTTTCTCTTCAATAAATGAGGAAATTTGTGGTTATCAACTTCACATTAAAGCCTTCCACGAGACATACACATGTGGAAAGATGTGCATAGAGAGGAGAAAATTGTTTGTCCGGGAAACCTGAGTATAAGGAATATTTTCTTTATTTTTAGTTAGTGCTTAACCTGCATACCTTGCTTGTAAAGGAAAAGTATATAGCTTTTATTTCAAGGAGAAAACAATCAAAGGGGAAGCCTTTAGAATATTTTAGGGAAATTGTATCTACTTTTCCTTGCCTTTGTACTCAAACAATAATCTGTAACTTCAATTTAAACTTGTAATATTATATTTCACATTCTCCTTGTTCATCTGCCTAATACAACTTCTTACACTCTTGGCAAATCAATTCAACTAGTTCTAGATATAATTCTAGAAAGAGGTATCATCTGAGACTAAAGATTATCTTTAAATTAGTTTCTTCTCCTGCTTTATTTATGTGTAGTCAATGTGTGCTCTGAGCACATGTGCATTTGCATGTGAATGCAAAGGCTTACTGGTATTATGATTTTTTTAAAACTCTATAGTGTGAAGGAAATCTGGATTCCACCTTCACATTTGCAGTATGTCACATGAGTGTTATTTATTTCAGTATACATCATATAAAATTATTCATACAATTAATCTTCAGTCACTCACATGAAGTGAATGTAATGTGCTGTTTAGAAATATATTGAGTGCCATTCCTGGAAACAACAAAATTTTGAGTATAGCTGAAGCTGTCGTTATGCCATACTATAGATACACACTGTCAAACACTGTAAAATCCTAAGTTACAAATCTCTTGAAATTCCATAGTAGTCCTCTGTAAACAATGCTTCTTGGTTTGTTGGTTGGTTCATTTAGAGCAAACTGTTCAAAATTGCATTTATAATAAATACTGAATATTTGTAAGTCCTCCCACTGAGTTATATATTTTGTTTCTTTATTTTCTTAATTTTTTTGGTTTGGAATTATATGCATAGGTAGAACTTATTCCATACGTGTGAACATCAACAGTTACTAATAACTGTTGCCCACATACCTGTTTATTTTTCAGTATGAAGCATCTCTAATCAACACATTTCTCCCAAGAAGTCTTTTTTTTTCTCTCATGTTCAGAGGTCACTGTATGTTCTCAATACGAGCATTTATCATTGTGTGAATGTCTAGGTATTTGTTGAGATGGGCCATTTTGATTTAGCAAAATTTAAGAGTAATAGTGACAAAAATACTTTATGTCTCTAAAAGATCAGTTTTGCTAAAACAAGACCACTGCAGAGATCTGGAAAACTTGAATTCAATCAAGGATAAAAGCAGATAAAGAGAATTTATCTGTTCTTTCCTACATGAGTGTATTTATTTCTTATCTATCCCACACAAGCAATGTTTCTTGTAATTTACCATAGTTCCTCCATACAAAACCATGCACAAACTATATTGCAAAACCATGAAGAACTGTAAAAAGAAAAAAAGGGGAGATCATTATTTTCTGCTTCGATAGGAAAAGCACTTATTTCTGAAATAATGTCTTCAGTACATCTTAGGAATATGCAAGGAACAAATTTTGACTCCTAAGAGCAGAGCTTCCACACAACCATTTCCAGAAATGATATTAATTTTCTCTGAATTTCACTATTGAGATTATAGTTTTAACAACATCCAAGGCAGAGATATTTTTGAGATTCCTAAAGCTGAATTTATCCTCTCCAGCTTTTTAGATGGTAGGCAAATTACTGAAAGTTCTCACAAAAGCATCCAAATCTTTTAATTACCTTCTTTCCAAATGCATTTGGCTTAACAAACTCTTTAGGATTTCTTAACATACCTTACAAAGATTAAGCATACTGTCTTTGCATATTAAATAATAAATTATTATTACTATCATGGCAAATTAGTGAACCAAACTGCCTGGATTTAAATCTCTATTAATTAGCATAGTATGACAAATATGTAAAACACTGTAAATATTGAGCTTTTTCTCAGCATCAGTCTAACACATTTTGAAGTGAATAAATTCTTCTGCCATCACGGGCACACAAAATTCTCAAATAATATGCTAAGTTTTATTAATAAAAGAACTAAGAAAAATTGTTGATTTACTGTCATGGTTTGGGCCTCAAACCAGGACACTTACAAACATAAAAATATGTTTGAGTCTTAGGTGAAAAAAATGTGGAAAACATATTTATGTTCATTTACACAAAATAGGATTCAAAGAATAGCCTATGAAATCAATAAGGAAAAAAATGTTGAAATATCTGTGCATATGTATCTGTCATATCTATCTGTCATATCTATCTATCTATCTACCTATCTATCTACCTATCTATCTATCTATGTGGAGTGATATATGTCAATATCTAATGCGTTTATCATGCGCAGTGTAAGTCTAAACCGCACATCTATATTTTTGTAATAAGGCAAAGGTATTATTTAGATCTGTTTTTAAGACTAGATATTTTAATAAAGATTAAGATTTTTTTCAATTCAGTGCCTCATACATGAATTCGTAAGCAATATTTATCTTTATTCTCAGAGACACAAGCCAACCATTAACTTCATAATTTTAGAAAAAGAATTCAATTTAAAGACAATTTTTCTCAGTTAGCCCCATAAGATTTTATATCTCTCTTTTGAAATATGGTGTTCTAGTAATTATATGTGGAACTCAGAATACAGGACTTGTAGAACAACGGTTCTGAATTGCTGTGGTCACTTATATCTTCTTAACACTCAGTTCTCATTCCTCATAGGTCTTACAAAAACTGTTGTGTCATTGTCACATGTACGAGTATTTTACAGCAAAATCTAAAGAACTGAAGAAGCAGTTAAAAGTGAAACATAATACAGTAATAGGACACACACAAGAGATGTACATTGAAATTCATTGGTTCTGCAATAAAATCCACATTCATATACATAAAAGGCAATTGAAGGGGCAAGATTCTATACCCACAAATGAGCAAAATATGGAATAGTGGTGTATCTAGATGGTAATGTCCATCTTGCCAAACCCCTTGAATCATCAAATATATTAATGTGTTAACTTTTTCCAAGATAGTGAAACAGCTGTACGATATCGAAATTAGGGGTAGATTCACACCAAACACTGAACATTTGTCTGAAATGAGTTTTAGAGACTATCTCTGTTCAATCAGTACTCAATGTAGTTCTCAGCCCCTACCACTGAGCCCCTGAAAGATGGTATAAAGAATCCACTTGAATAACCAGATGTTAGTGATTTAAATATTCCTCTTCAAAACATTTTGCACATCCTGTAGTGCTGCAGAAAATTACCCGTGTTGCTTCTTCACTGGGAACAAGTAGGCAGCATGCTAAGAAAAGTATATGGCTTTCAAATCAACTTGAGTGTGATAAGGTTTTGAAAGTTTCTTGTTACTGCAGTCTGCTGGCAAATGTCAGAATCCTGAAAAAGACTGAGTTAATTGCTACTTCCTCCATGGCGTGAGAAAGGGTTGTTGGAATCCATCTCAATTTGGAGCAAGGGGAAAAAGCTCTACCACAGAAACATTTAGTCCAGCCAAACATTAGCTATCGGAGTCTGAAAGGAAATGAATTAAGGAAAAGGTTAAGGTTAGGATTCCTGTTACTACTTTATTTTGTTTTTCAGTACGACTTCACTTATTGAATGTATGCAAATTATGCTGTGTCTGAAGATTTGTCATCTTAATGGGTAGACAAATTGTTGTGATACTTAGTAGCTCTAGGATCAAGTTTTGTACTCACTGGAATATCAGCCATAGATAATGATTTTCAGCAGGACAGTATTTCCTCTGGTGAAAAATATAGATTTGCAAACATCACAATCAGAATGTTTGACAAAATAGCTCATGTCAAATAATGTAAAAGCCGAGGATTTTTTTTTAATTAAATACTCCAATTAACATTTTGACTTTACATTTTCTTTATCTTTTTAAGCCTTTATAAATGCTCATGTTTGAAATTAAATACTTGTTCTGTAGCAAATATTTCATATAATCTCAAATAATTCCTTTTTGAGTTGGAGGATGAATTAAAATCACCTTGCACTGGCTGAATTCCTCTTTTCTGAATTTCTAGTGAACGAAGAAATCAGTTATTTTCTCAAGTCTATAATTGTGCTATATATAACAATTTTCCTAAAATGTCTTCCACCGTACAAAGATTGCCCTGCTGTGTTTGCTTAATTCTAAAAGCTGAAATGCTTGTAAAACTCTGAAAGACAAAGCTTTCACCAAGCTGAAGAATAAAAAAATAATCAAGGTATATCTTACATTATTTTCATAGATGGAAAAGATCATTGACTCTAAATTTTTGTTCACTCTGGATCCCCAACAAGATATGCAGGTTCACTGGCAACTGTCAATGCTCCCTGCCTCTATAAACATTGAAGGAAACAACCACTTAAATTCATTGCATCCCATTTTTTTTTCACAGTTGTTGCTGGTGCTCCCATTGTTAAGCTAGGTTTATTCTGGTTCACTTAGTGAAGCATGGAAAATACCTGTTTGAGATGGCTATATCAGAGGGATTCACTTTAGTTTAGTACAGGCAGTTAGTACAGGACTATTATCATCATTTATTGATAATCCAGTTCAAATTTTATTTTATTTATACTTTAATAAATATGTGTAATCTATACTGGTACTTTCAGTAGCTAGTTTTTCAGATGTAAGAGCACTCATCAACATGTACAATGTGGCAGAGTTAGAATACTAGCCAAATAACTGTTTCATTTTTAAAATGCATTATTACAGTCTTTTTTTTTTTTTCAGTTCTTTCAGTTTTATAAATAACATCTGACAATATACATAAGCTTCGGTGTGCTCTGAATACTAATACATGAGCATGGGTAAGTTCATTACTCATGAAAAGTAAGCCTGATAAAAAATATCAAGGCCCAGCATATACACACTCATATTACTTATTTTACCAACATAGAAACCTTTAAAAGAGTTACATTCATTTTATTGATTAAAGAGAGGTCTTTGTGCTATGAGAATAAAGAAAGAAGAATGCTAGAAAAACAGTGTTTTCAAAACTTCTCAGTGAGCTATAATAAATGTGATATTTAAGTAGCAAGGCTTAGAACCTTATTCTATTTGTCCCTAAAAAACAAAGTTACAGTTTTCTGGTCAGACAATGCCAGTGTTCCTAGCCCAGCTGACTTGTGACATACTAGACTACCAGTCTGCCATACTACTTAGTACAGAACCTTTATCGAGACTGTGTGCCAGTGGTACACACTTTAATCTGACTCAAGATCACATTTGTCAAATATAAGGATGGAAAAATGGGGGATAGAAGGACACCACTCTAAAGGTAGATTATTTTTAGATAACCCAGAAAATAGAAAGTACTTAACACCTACTCATAAGACAGGAATCTTAGCACTGATGCCAGCTCAGAATAGTAAAGCATAGTGGAAGACAAGGAAGACATCAGATTTTAAAAATAAGATGAAAAATATTTTTTTAAAAATTTGTGTAGCCATTCATTAAATGGAGAAAAAGAGAGTAACCAACTGTTTCTAGAAATATTTCAGTATATCTCAGAACAAACCACACTGACCTCGAAGCATTTTCTATGCCTTTCTGGTGAAATAAAGTGACTTTAAAAATGCAAAATGAAATGCCAAACACTCACCTGGAGATTTCTTCACACATGTTTCTTCTTTTTTCCTTTAGTTATTTAAGATATAGTGTTGGATGAGAGTTGAAAAATTAGGTGGTTCACCCAATTCATCAAAGCTAAAAGACTTTTAAAGTCTATGTTTAAAAAGCCAGCAATTCACTTTTGTTAGCATGGCTGGGAAGCTGCAGAACCCAGAGACAGCTTTGCAGTATAGCCTTTGAACTCATCTCCTTATCTGTTTTTAACACAGACTATCCAGGACAAAGTTAATTTTCTCAGCCCTCATCTTCCCACCTGAGATCTTCTAAGTGTGTCTGCATGTCCCATGGGCTTATGTATAACTGTACAGGAGCTATCTGCTGGTAAGGTCCTTTACCAGAGTTCATGTAAGAGCATGTAAGATGCTGTTCAAATGAAGTTTGGTGGGGAAGGAGGGAGGAAATTGGGAAAGGGAGGTAAGAACAAACAAAATATAGCTTTATGTTAATTCCTGCCACTACTTTAACTACTTCCTCTGGGTTTTTTGTTTGCTTGTTTGCCTTTTTTTTTTTTTTTTTGTCAAAGGATGCATCTAAGTTAAATATCACTGCAAATACCACAACACAGCAATAATTGCAGTGTCATATGTGTTCTCTCTGTGTTCTGGGCAGAGGATTTTTAATTTCATACATCATTTACAATTTGCTGCAGTGATTCTACACAGTCAGTACATCTCCTTATCACAAGGAAAAAAGGACTGGTAGCATTTTACCTCTGATCCCAGATTCCCTAGCTTTAGACTCCTTACTAGCACTTGGGTTGCAATCCAGTGCTGACACTTCAGAAGTGTCATCCAAAATGAGTCATCCAAATAAGATATCAAAACAAGCAGCCTTTAGCTCACCTCCAGTGATTACCAGAAAAGTGGACATCAGCCAAATTGCATTATCTTCTGCAAAAGTGAAGCATATTTGTCTCCATCTCTGAAGACCACTTGTTCTTTGTCTATAACTGTATATTTCTTATATATATATTGTATATTTATGTATTTAAAGTATATGTTTTGCTTAACTCCATGTTAAATCTAGTCAACTGCCTTTCTAAAACGAGACCTGAATTGTCATCTCTCTGTTAAAAGCAGATGATCTTAACCAATCGACTATTCAGGCATACATAGAGGTATGTGCCACAGAAATAAGTAATCTAGAATAATAAATATTAATTATTTCTGTTCACCTCCAAATCTTATCAGGGAGTGCATGCTTGTATATGAGCTCTGCTCTACATGGCAAATACATTGGCAAATATTTTTTTCACATTTGTTTCATATAATACACCCTATATTTCTGATCTGTAATCGTCCAGTGAAACTGGAAGATATCATTCCCAAGACACACAGCAACCGCAGAACTAGCTTTAGGAGAAATCATGCAAGCATATTCTGGGAGAAAATGCAAGAAATTGGGGAAGAGATTGTGCTAGTCACTTCAAGACTTAACCTTATGGGACAGTAGAGGAAGGAAGATACATGAAGCTTATGGTGCTGACCTTGCATGTAATGAGTGTATAAATCAAGAAATGTTATTTTCTCTGATCTATTAATGAAAGAAGAGGTTTTCCAAGCACTGAAAAGGGTGTGCTACAGCTCATTGTAAAAAGAGAGCTGGGACAGACAACTAAGAATGGAGAGGGTTTGTTTCATTTTTTCTTTTGTTTGTTTACTTCTGTCTTAGACTTTCATTTACTTGAGGCAAAATGTTGGCACAATGATAAACTACCAAGAGCACAGGTTTTATGAGATAAATAAAATATTTAGGTATTGTAAGTTATACTTGTGATTTTAGTTTTGTTTTAGCAGGAATAGTTAGGACTGGTGGTGTAGTTATGTTCCAGTCACATCAGCCAGTCACATGAGAATATAGAAGACATGTAAAGTATTAAAAATCAAATGCTAGAGCTTCTGCAGCTCAAGTAGTTGTCTAAGATGAGTGACAGTGCATGAAATAGGATTGCCAAAATGTGAATCATCTGTCTGTGTTGTCTTAGAATAACAACATTGCGGGGCAGATCTGTGGATAGATGACGTTGTGTAAAATGTTTTCCAGCAAACCTTACAGTGACAACAGCTGGTCGCATTACTGTCTTTCTTAAAAAAAGACTATGCTTTGGTTTTATGCTTAAGAGAAAGATGAATGCTCTGGAGTAAATTCTAATCTTCCTATAGGTGTTGGCCATAAAAGACCAAGTCATTTACCTTTGCTGAACCTCACAAGGTCCTTCAGTATGTTGAAGCCTATGTGAATAGCATTGGGAACTTCCTTCATCAACATAATCTTTCAAACACGGCAGAAAGCAGCCTTGCAGTGGCAGTAACACTGGTCAGCAGTCCCATAGCATCCTCTGTCCCATGTCAAACGGAATTAAGTATTCTGTGCTCTATCTTCTGCTGTAGGTATCTTCACTGTACTACATTCTCACAAATTCTATCACTAAGCTCAGGGAATTGGGGAATGACATGGGAGACCTTATCACCAAAAATGATGCAAAGCAAGCACCTCAACCTTTCCTCTGTCCTTTGTCACTAAGTTCACTTCTCCATTGAGCATTGTCCCCATATTTTCTTCAACCTTTCATCTCATTGTCCTTCATCTTGCTCACTAGTTTCAGCACCTGAGCTTTGACTTTCCTAATTCCACCTGTGTACGCTGAATAGTACACCAAATAGTATGTCTGCACATCATTGATGTATATATACATCATTGGATGTATATATACATAAGCGGATGGCTGGATGAGGGGAGAGCAGCAGATGTCATCTACCTTGACTTCAGCAAGGCTTTTGACACTGTCTGCCATAACATCCTTATTAGAACACTAAGGAAGTATGGGCTAGATGAGGGGACAGTGAGGTGGATTGAGTCCTGGCTGCATGACAGAACTCAGAGGGTTGTCATTAATGGAGCAGGGTCAAGTTGGAGTCCTGTAACCAGCAGTGTTCCCCAGGGGTCAATACTTGGCTCAGTCCTGTTCAACATCTTAATCAATGACCTGGACGAGGGGACAGAGTGTATCCTCAGCGAGTTCACTGACGATACCAGAGTGGGAGGGCTGGCCAACACTCCAGAGGGCTGTGCTGACATCCAGTGTGACCTGGACAGGCTGGAGAGTTGGGCAGAGAACAACCTAATGAGGTTCAATAAGGGCAAATGTAGGGTCCTGCACCTGGGGAGGAAGAACCCCAGGCACCAATCTAGGTTAGGGGTGGACCTGCTGGAAACCACTACTGAGGAGAAGGATCTGGGAGTCCTAGTGGCCTAACTTTCCATGAGCCAGCAATGTGCCCTTGTTGCCAAGAGGGTTGATGGAATCCTGGGCTTCATAGGGTAGAGTGTGGCCAGTAGGTCAAGGGAGGTCATACTCCCCCTCTACTCTGCACTGGTGAGGCCACAACTGGAGTACTGTGTCCAGTTCTGGGGTCCCCAGGTCAAGAGAGAGAGGGAACTACTGGAGAGAGTCCAATGTAGGGCAGCTAAGGTGATTAAGGAATTGGAGCACCTCCCTTCGAGGCAAGGCTCAAAGAGCTGGAGCTCTTTAGTCTGGAGAAGAGAAGGCTGAGAGGAGACCTTATGTATGTTTACAAGTACCTAAAGGGTGGGTTGAAGGATGTTGGAGCCGGACTCTTTTCAGTGGTTTCCAGTGATAGGATGAGGGGCAATGAGCACAAGCTGCAACATAGGAAGTTCCATTCAAATATAAGGAAAAGCTTCTGTACGGTGAGGGTGAGAGAACACGGGAACAGGCTGCCCAGGGAGCTCATGGAGTCCCCTTCTCTGGAGATTTTCAAGACCCACCTGGATGCAGTCCTGAGTGATGTGCTGTAGGCAATCCTGCTTTAGCAGGGGAGTTGGACTAGATGGTCTCTAGAGGTCCCTTCCAACTCTGACAATTCCGTGATTTCGTGATAAAAATTAGTAAAGAAAAATTGCCTCTTATTTGTCATCTCCATTTGATCATATTAACAACGCTGAAATACTAAAAATGCTGCATGCAAGTAGAGAATTTGGCAGTTTTGCTCTGTGTACATCATTTGATGAGATTACATTTTGTCTATGTACTCTGGTATTGACTCACAGTGTGCTAGAACGTGTGGCTAGAATATGTTCTTGCAAATTATGATGCTTCCAAAGAATGAGAAAATTCAAGTTTTTAAAGAACTATGATAGTACTTATTTTTTTATCCTAGCATTTCTTTCCAAATTGCTATTCTGAATTACAAAATGTAATTAAATGTCTATTTTATTTCCACTGCATACAGTATTTTTTAAGTTGCTGCATCATTCTATGACCCTTTGTTTAACAAGAAATCCAATGTAACAGGCACATACCATGCAACAACGAATATCTTAGGAACATCAGGGAACACAAAGTAGTAACAGGCAGGTTGACATTAGCTAGATCAGCAGCAACAGCAACCACCTGGTAATATATTTGCTTTGTTTCTCAGAAATAGTAGAAAAAAATTTTGTAAGCCATATGTTGCATTAGTTCTCTCTGGGCAAGCTCAGTAAGCTTTACTACTGGTAAAAAGGTGTCTCTGTGACAAAAAAACTCTAGGTGTGATCACAACAGAAGTCTTGATTCAAGGAGCTGTGGTATGGTTATTGTCTGTTGCAAATATTACTATTTTTACCTCAGCTGTCCTCCATCAAAACATTGTCAAAAGGTATCTACAGGGCTGATGGCAGTGCTGGAAACAGAAGGACTTTGCTTAATGCAGCCAGTGTGAGTGTCTCACTTATTAACAGATGAATTGACAAAATGTCCCAAATGTCATCCATCTGCTCCTGTCTTTCCAACCTGTTCTAAAACAACAAATATACATTTGGAATCAAATCTCACCTCTTCTCTAGGGCTTTTCTTTATTGACAGAAAACAAAAAAAAAACCACAAAACAAAGCCCCTAGAACTAAAACAAACAAAGGAAAAAACAGAAAATGTTTTAAATATCAGGTTACTCAAACCTAGCCCAGGACATTGCCCCAGGGCAGCTTTTCAGCAATTCAGATTTCTTCTGAACAATGACAGTAATTATCTTCCCAAACATGTAGGTTTTTTAGTAACTAATTGTCTACTAAGCTAGTGCTTTTCTTGAAAATCTGAAGAACCTGTGCAAGAATCATGAGGAAGGGAGGGGTCTTGCAAGGTTATCTAGACCACCCTGTGTATCAAGACAGGACATGTGCAGCATTCCTAGTAGAAGTTTGCATCATCTATTTCCAGAGACTTTGGTGACAAAATTGCTAAGAAAATACATAACTTTTTTTTTTTATTATTTCTATCTTTTCTTCCTGTCACCTCATTTGAAAACTGTTTGTTGCAATGTACACCCAAGTCTATTTGTCCAATCAGGAATGGATGTGGAAAATACGAAATACATTCTGTCTAGAAGTTGTTTTTCCTCCTTTTTCTTAATGTATTTACAAACCAAGCTGTTTCAGGAAAAAGAAAACATCATTGGATTCTCTTCTATGATACTAAAGTTTTGAAAGGTATGAAATATTAAACTTTGTATCAGTGAAAGATTCCGCTTTTTCTTTTCTAAGAAAAAAATATTTTTTCTATTCTCTGTATGCATGCATGTGAGGAGCGAAAGACTGTGTGTGTTACTGAGTGCTCTGTAATTGCTTACACTTCTCTTTACTAATAAGATATGTAATGAACTTGTCATGTAGAGCAGTCAATCTTACATGAACTACCAAGAGAAAAGTCTGCTAACTTATTTTAATTTCTGAATCCCCTGTTTTCGGGGGATGTGAGACATTGCCAGTACAGAGCAGATGCATGGTTGGATTTGTACCGTTTTCTTTTGCTGTGAAATTTCCTATCTAAGTGCACAGATATTAAAATAAATATTGAATCTTGATTGGCATAAATGGGTACTAGATAGGCCTTACATTTTTATATGTAGTCTGTGTACAAGCTGATACCGAATAAGTTAACTATACAGACCTTCTTTACTGTGTTTTTTTGGGGAGGGAGGATGGCAGAATTATTGAGCCAGAGGAAAAAACTGACTACAAAATTAACATCAGATTCAGCATATCAATCTTTCATGTGCTTTCATGTCTCAGGAAAACACATAAACTTAGAAAAGCACAGCTTAATACTTTTGTAAGAAGGCTATGTAGATTCCTTCAGTAAGAATATGGCAAGATGTAACTGGTACCAAACCAAATTTTTCTCTTTATAGCTAATGATTCTATACTTTACCTTTTTCAGAAGCCTTTTAAACCCAGTAGAAAGCAAAATTTGTTGAGTAAGGCAGCATGTGAACATTTGCCATGTTAAGCTGCAAAGATTGTACATGTCATATGTGGGAAACCAAGAAACTCAACTGAGAAAGCACAGCCAGGACCCGCCAGGGCTTCATATAGAGAAGAAGTCCAACATTCAGCTTAAAAAGAGAGAACACTGGCATCTTGTAGTGAACAAGAAAAATAAAGCAGAAGTAAAAACTGCTTCACAGAGCACAGGAACACACAAGCATTGTTAAAGTATAAAAAAGAACACTGGTCATGAAACATGGTAGACCCTCTCAGGATGAGGCACACTCATCCTGTTATGTCGTTCTGCCCTTGGAGGAAACTCAAAGTGGGGTCTGGTATCTGGGCCTGCACTGTACCATCTCACTAAGAATAACCGCAATGCTGGCAGTGCTTGTTATATAGTTTCGCATTTTCTACTACCACCTATTTCTGTCTCTGCTTTGATGCGTCTCTCTTGCTCACAGTTTATGGAATAATGTTGATTTGTAGTTGATGTTGGACATAATGTGTGTTGGGAGAATGAGGAAGCAAATTAACGGACTACAAATTTAAAGTACTAGATCTAGATGGCTATTAAAACAGGTAGTGTTCAGGTGGGTTCGTCATGGCATTTAATGGTTATTCTGCTGCATTAGAATATATATTGCAGCTAGGCAAAATTATTTGTCCTAACTTGCAGTTCTTGTTCTTGTCATAATGAACAACCTCTAACATCAGTGTCTTGTACATTCCAAGTAACTATCTTAGAACTATGGTTTCTCAGATCAATATAGACAAAAAAGTCATCAGAAACAGTGTCCAAAAATGATTGTAAATGAAATAAACAATGTTACTACCTTAGGTACTCAAAAAATGTATACTTTAATGCTAAAATGTCTATCCACGGAAAAAGAAGCAACTGGAAATACATGTCAATACTGCTTCTTGAAAACATATAAATTCCTATTCCTTCCGACAAATCCAGAAAATATGTGATTTCGACTTGATGTGGAAGAAATGTTGACATCAGAATCATTGTAACTGCAGGTTTATTTTTCTGGCTTTCTCTCTTCTGTTGTTTTCAGTGATTTTCTTTTTCCTTCTAAGTTGTATGTTTTGGGTGGGGAACAAAAAAGCAGTTCATTTTAAAGATTCTTCTTTAGTGGTAGGTAGTCCTGAGGAACCAGTCAGAACTTCAGCTCAATCACAGCCAATGCTGATTAACAGATGTCCTGCAGAACTACCAAACAACTATGTCCATCATAAAAAGAGAGAAGCATTTAAGGAAATTACAAAATTTTACAGATTGCCTGGTAGTTCTTAATTTTTTTGGTGTGTAATTAAAAACACTGAAATTATTATTTATCCTTGTTTTCTTATTAAGTCAAGAATTAAAGTAAAAAACTCTCATTATTCTTTTATTTCTAATAATTGTTTCTCTTACAACAAAGATTAAAATAATATTACAGATAAATAGCTCATTTAGAAAAAAAAAAAAGCTACTGTTTCAGGAAATATGTAGCTAAAATGTTTTTATGAGGAAGTATTTTCCAGATACTAAAACAAATTACAAACAGAAGTAACATTTTTTTATAAGGAAATTCAAATGAAATGTCTAGGTGGGAAAATTATCTCTGCACTGGTGGTTCAATTGATCGGCAATAATTCCTTGAAGTCTTCCACTGAGAGAAAATCATGTTGAACAAATTAATCAGATAAATAAGAGAATATTTTAAAAATAGCAAATACAAATTTTCTGCATGAAAGTGCTACTTAATAAGCAGGTTAAGGTCTGACATTTCAGATTTTATAGTCGGGACAATTATTTTTTACTGTATTACAGAAATTTATAATCAAACAACATAATAGGAAACCTTTTAAATATATTGATTATCATTTTTGTAATCCTGTCAGTATACACATTCTTAAATGTACTCCTAGAAATGACAGCAACAACATGTTGAACTGGACCAGCAAAGTTTTCCCTCCACTTCCCATGCATTTTTAAGAATGTCATCCCCAGGATGAACTGAAATCTTAGTTTAACCTTTGTGATTCCGAGATCTCATCAAAGAGGACACAGTATATTTTCCTTTCAAGCTTTAGTGCAAATTCCCAGAAGGAAACTGGAAATCTATTAAGTTTCACTTATTTTGAATGAAAGTTGTTTAGTTGCCTTGAATTTCAATGATTCCTTTTTTTTTTCTTCCTCACTCCCTCACACCACACCGCCCCTAAAAAGTATCATGCAACACCATCAGCAAGAGTCTTCATCTTGTGTATTTCTCCATGCATATCCTTATAACCAGGTCAAGTTAATATCCCACTCTTAAAAGTCCTCTACATCATCTCCTAAGAAAGGTCTTCCTTGTTAGTCTGCCTAAAAAAAGAAAAAAAACAACCAAAATAAACCCCAAAAAACCTTGTTCAGACAAACCTTTTGCTAGTGAAAAACAGTTCTTCTTGCTTACTCCTTGGAGCCTTAGCCTTCGTGGAACAGCAGAGAATTTCTATTCAGGAAGTAATTTTTTGGAAGTGCAAGCTCTGTTTTGGAACAATTGCAGACTGATGATGCTCTGGAACTCAGATCCTTTTGACTCCCTTTCAGGTCTTTCCTCCAAATATGAAGTATGCATCTGGGCATCATCAACTCTTTTAAAAAGAGTAAATGCTGCTTGATGCGACAGTGCATATTGTGCAGCTTATAGTCTAACCCCCATGCACCATAGGAGCTAATATTTCTTAGTGTTCATCATCTCCTGGGATGTGACTGCACTGTGCCCGCTCTTCTGTTTATCAGAAGTACAAAAAAGCACATTGCAAACAGCTGGCCATCAGCAAGCTAAAGTATAAAGCACATTGGTTCAAGCACAGTACCTCACAGTATGTGAGACTACTTATGGATCTGAGTTGCTAAATCAGTTGTTAGTGAACTGAAGTTCCTGATCTTGGAAATTTACTCCCTTGGGGTTTTCTGCCAAGCTCTTTTTGCAATCGCCCAACTCTTCACATTGACTATAGAGGTCTAACTACAGCTCTGTATTGTCAGTGAACTTATGAAATAATTTTTAGATTTAGCTATACCAAATATGGATGCTCCTAAGCAGTCACCATGGCTCAAGGTCTTTCAATGCAGCAGAAAAGATCAGAGAAATTTAGCTAAGTGCGAAATGTAGGAAGGATATTCATACACTTAAATCTAACAGCGTACTGTAAGAATCTGCAATATTGTCAGAAAACTTCATAAAAATGAAGTTTGACATGAGATGGATTTCTTTTGTAATAAGCTTATACAATCCATATATATCTATGAATAGTGAGTAGAAAAATTTCTGCATATTCTGTCTGCCTGTCTCATTACACTGTAAAAAAATCTTCAGTGACATTCAAAGATGTGATTACTGCATTGCTGTCAAGGTCAGTGAAACCTGAGGTAATGGTTACGTAAGTGATAATCATTTAATATAATGTAGCATACAGGGTTATTGAGAATGGTCATTCAGGGCTATTTCTGAGATCCCAAATATGTTAGAGAGATTTTATTTTTTTTATCTCTCCTCAGCTGTTTTTTTGACTAATACTGGTGTGTTCTCCTGGTAGTAACTATGCTTTTGTGACTGCTTAATAATGGTCCTATTGTGTGTCTGCTCTTACGGTGCTCCACTACCTTTGATCTGTGCTGCTCTTTGATCCCTGACACAGGGAAAGAAATAGAGAAGAGTGTTTTTTCCTTTAAGGGGCTCAGTATATGATGCCGTACTGTAATCATGGAGTGAGGAGGCTGCTTAAAATGACCCACCACTTCCTTCATCTCCTGAGCTAGAAGAAGGTACATCGTGGCAAAAAGAAAAAGTAAAACAACATCAGTAGAGCTAACAGTGAAAAGAAAAGGCAAGTATGGGACTTGCACCGTCCCAATTTTCTACAGAAGCCAAAACCAAAGTAGGCATTTGCTTTGCAGCCTAGTGACTTGAGGAAACCAGAACATAACGGGGAGGTGGATGCATCTTTCCATGTTTCTCAAAAATCTTTAGCTTCAGAGAATGAAAAATAAGTTTCAAAGTAAAACAAACCTTTAATTTTTTGAGAGAATCTAAAAAAAAACCAAAAAACCCACAAAACAAACCACACCAAAAGTCAATGAAAACAACTAACCAAACAAAGAGTAATTAAAACCAGATATCCACACTTTGCCACATTCTCTCAGAAACTAACTAAAGATCAAAGGTATAACAGTTGTATCCGAGTCCTTAGTGTCTTAGTGACGCTTTTTACTTGATTACTGAGACTGACAAACAGTAACTGAGGTGTTGGAAAGGGTATTTTTGGGTTTGGCCCATTATATTTCCTGACAGTAAAAGGAGAATTGAGTCAATAGTATATTTAAGACTTTTGTATTTTAAACATTCCTGTATTATTAAAGAAAGAGAAACTGTCATAAGACTGAATTTTTATTTGGGTAAAAACAGATATGACATGTCTTAGTCATATACTGAGCAATCCCAAAGTCAAAATAACAAAAAAAAAAAAAACATTAAAATAACAATTGAAGTTCATGTGGTGTCAGGCACCCATTTCCATGGTAAATTAGACCTGTATCTTAGGCCATTAATCTTCCTTACACATTTGATTCTAGGAAAAGTAGGTCTTTGGTTACATTTAAAGGCATCATCTGTGCTCAGTCCTTAACTAAACTTCATTTACACTGTCAGCTGTATCCAAAGATATTGTATGGATTTGGTTCAGTGAAATTAGCAATATCAAAGCCTGTTCCACTCTGCTCTGCACAAAGGTGAGGTCCAGTAATGCTTTGTGTTGGCTGGCAGTATTGGTTTACTCATTTTAACTCAGCTTTAGTTCTAGTGTTGAAATGTTTTGGTGGATGGAGACCGGGGTGAAAATGAGATATTGCTGTGATTGCCTGTCTCAGGTCTGTGCCCTGAGTCTCATCCTATCATTAAGCTATTATACTGCTGGTTCTGAGTGGGGGAAGTCAGAATAACTCGCACTGATTTTTGTCGAATGGTATTTCAGAAACATTAAAAAAAATTGACAGATTTGGCTACACTCCAGAGCTTCCTCTCAGGATGTAGGTTCATTGTTTTGTTGGATATCTTTACACAGATAAAATAAGGAGTAATAGCCTATAGCACCTGACAGACAAAGCTTTCCTGAAGGATTTAACCTCCCTAACATTGACACTCAAGAATAGAATGTAAAGTGTTGCTGGTATAATTTTAGCTACCATAATTATAGCGGTGTTTCAATGTAAGCAGAAAGCAACAGGAAACTGGCTGTGATGTCTAGTGCAATAGTTGTTCAAAACAAGAGCAGGGAAAGATGCTACTTCGTCCAAACTTTGTGTTAGTGAGATAGGCAATGACTTTGCAGAATCTCTGCAGCAAGTTGCAAATGATGTATGAAATGAGAAACTCTACCCATGGCACAGAGGAAAATCTATAGTTAGTATTGTGCAGTGACTGTGGCACTAACTTTGTGTTGTTTGCTGCAGCATTAAACTTGGTCAGACTGATCACAGCTGTACAGAATTTTTAAGAAGAAAACAAAGTAAAACATATACATGTTTTTCAATTTCCTTGTTTTCCCCTGCTTTATCATGAAGGATTTTTCATTCTGAGGTGGCTCATATTACATCACCATCTAGTATTCTACCTGTCTATACTAAACTGAAATCTATTTGGATAACATCAATTTTCCCTTAAAATAACAATATTCCACTTCTTTTAACAATAACAATAAATAAGCATTACATTAAAAACATATCAGAAATTTTAAAATATATATTAAAGTTGTGTAAATGTCTTGAAGAAATTATGCTTGCTAGAGAGAGGAAGGAAATTATTGAAGTTTCAAACCTCAGTAAGTTAATAGACAACACCAAGGTCTGTTGATCTGCTTGAGGGTCAGAAGACTCTACAGAGAGGTCTGGCCAGGCTGGATTGGTGGGCTGAGGTCAATGGTATGAGGTTCAACAAGGCCAAGTGCTTGCACTTGGGTCACAACAACCCCATGTAGTGGTACAAACTTGGGGAAGAGTGGCTGGAAAGCTGCCTGGCAGAAAAGAACGTAGGGGTGTTGGCTGGCTGTGGGGTGAGTACGGCCAAGAAGGCCAAGAGCATCCTGGACTGTATCAGAAATAGTGTGACCAGCAGGACTAAGGAAGTGATTGTCCCCCTGTACTCAGCACTGGTGAGGCCATACCTTGAACACTGTGTTCAGTTTTGGGCCCCTGACTACAAGAAAGAAATTGAGCTCCTGGAGTGTGTCCAAAGAAAAGCAACGAAGCTGGTGAAGTGTCTTGAGCACAAGTGTTAGGAGAAGTGGCTGAGGGAAGTGGGGCTGTTAATGGTGGAGAAAAGGAGTCCGAGGGGAGACCTTATCAGTCTGTAAAACTACCTGAAAGGAGGTGGTAGAGAGGTGGGCGTGGTCTCTTCTCCCAAGTAACAAGCAATAGGACAAAAGGAAAGAGCCTCAAGTTGTGCCAGGGGAGGTTTAGAATGGTTGGTAGGAAAAAGGTCTTCGCTGGAAGGCTTGTCAAACATTGGAACACGCTTCCCAGGGAAGTCGTTGAATCACTATCCCTGAAGGTATTTAAAAAACATGTAAATGTGCAGTTAGGGACATGGTTTAGTGGTCTTTTTGAAAAGAAGCTACTCTATAATTCTATGTTAGAAATACAAGCATGTGCTAGTTACAGGTTTAGGGTTTTCCTCTTTCTCTCTCTAATTATGTGTAGTTAAAAATATTTCATGAAAAATCCTTTGATATTAGGGCTCTAGAATTTAAAGATGTGGTATTATTGTGTGTAACAAAACTTAACATAGATAATGACGCACACTAAAGGGTACACCTCAGCTGTACTATTGCAGAGAAGAGTCTAAACTGTATATTCTGGATAGAAAGGTCCTAAAAGTCTCAGAGCTAGCTGCCGAAGTGTTCCTGTAATGCAAGACATGAAGGCAACCAAGGTTATCGTTGAAGATTAATCAAGCCCACCAAAAACAATTAGATTGTTTTAAAAAATCATTAAATTCATTAAAGTAACAGATTATGAATTTCTTTAATTGCCTCCTGATGTACATTCAGTTCACATTTGTAAGTTTCTTCCTCCATAAACCTTTTTTAACTGTGCCTGGTAAAATCATGCAGCAGATCCTCCTGGAATCTCTGCTAAGGCACATGAAAAATAAGGAGGTGATTGGAGACAGCCAACATGGCTTCACCAATGGAAAATCGTGCCTGACAAATTTAGTGGCCTTTTACGATACTGCCACACACTTGGTGGACAAGGGCAGAGCAACTGACGTCATCTACTTGGATTTATGCAAAGCATTTGACACTGTCCCGCATGACATCCTGGTCTCAAAACTGGAAACTCATGGATTTGATGGATGGACCACTCGGTGGATAAGGAATTGGCTGGCTGGCTGCACTCAAAGGGTTGTGGTCAATGGCTCAATGTCCAAGTGGTGGCCAGTGACGAGTGGTATTCCTCAGGGGTCCATACTGGGACCAGTGGTGTTCGACATCTTTGTTGGAGACATGGACAGTGGGATTGAGTGCAATCTCAGCAAGTTTGCTGATGACACCAAACTCGGTGGTGTGGTTGACATGCTGGAAGGAAGGGATGCCATCCAGAGGGACCTGGACAGGGTTGAGAGGTGGGCTCGTGCAAATCGCATGAAGTTTAACCAAGCCAAATGCAAGGTCCTGCACCTGGGACATGGCAATCCCAGGCACAAATACAGGTTGGGCGGAGAATGGCTGGAAAGCAGCCCTGAGGAGAAGGACTTGGGAGTGCTTATGGATGAGAAGCTCAACACGAGCTGGCAGTGAGTGCTGGCAGCCCAGAGAGCCAACCGTGTCCTGGGCTGCATCAAGAGAAGTGTGGCCAGCAGATCTCGGGAGGTGATTCTACACCTCTACTCTGCCCTTGTGAGACCCCACCTGGAGTACTGTGTCCAGCTTTGGAGTCCTAAACACAGGAAGGACATGGACCTGTTGTAACGGGTCCAGAGGAAGGCCACAAAGATGATCAGAGGAGCACCTCTCCTATGAAGACAGACTGAGAGAGCTGGGGTTCAGCCTGGAGAAGGCTCTGGGTAGACGTTATAGCAGCCTACCAATATCTGAAGGGAGCCTACAGGAGAGCCAGAGAGGGACACTTTGTCAGGAATTGTAATGACAGGACAAGAGGTATTGGTTTTAAATTGGAAGAGGGGAGATTTAGATTAGATACCAGAAAGAAATTCTTTACTGTGAGGGTGGTGAGGCACTGGAACAGGTTGTCCAGGGAAGTTGTGGATGCCCCATCCCTGGAAGTGTTTAAGGCCAGGCTGCTCTAGTGAGAGGTGTCCGTGTCCTTGGCAGGGGGGTTGGAACTAGATGATCTTTAAGGTCCCTTCCAACTCTAACCATTCTATGATTCCATGATTCTATTATTTCATAAATGTCTTCATTATGTGAGATTGGTCTTTCAAGAAGTTACAAATACTCTTTGTTTTAGAAAAAAATTATAGAGCTGGTAGTTGAAGGACTTTTTTACCAGGAACAATTGAAAAAGTGAAGACGAGTTTACTAAAAGCACAAAGGCTAACATACTTAATTAAAGCACATTAAACCTCTGTTTTGATGTTCTCACTGATCCTTGAACAGGAATTAAGCTATAGCCATCTAAAATTGCTTTACTTCTGAATGAGAGTATTCACACAGGATCTAACACACTTTAATTACCCAGATTTATCCTCACAACTTTACCTGATTTTAAAGAGTGTTCCCAGGTAGACAAGGTTTGAAGATATTTATGCTATGCATCATGGCATGTAGCCATTAGGAAATTTAGATATCCTAAATATGCATAACTTCTAAATTATCACCTCTGGTTTTGACCTGCAGGAGGATTTCTTCACTTGTTTGAATGTCTACATACTCCTTTTAAGGATCTAAGTTATTTATATATATATATAAGAAACAAACACAGGGAGAAGAACAAGAAAACGGTGTGAATGGAAAAGTATATATAGGTGGCATCTTTGTCCCCAGAAACCTGTGAGCATATTTTAATGAGACATTCCTTCTAATATGACTACACAGCTTCAACATCTTCACTTTTCTGTGCCCAGATATATCTTTCACTCCTCTGTAATTTCCATTTTCCCTTTCCCATGTCGTTCCCACCACATAAAATTTGCCAAATGCAGGTAATTTTTACCTATTTAGCAATCACCTAAAGCCATGTCATGGTTAATTTATTTTTTCAGTTCTGAAAAGATGAACTCAAAATTACAGACCTGGTCTTCCAGGTACCTAGTCTGTTTAATCATAACTGAAAGCTAAAAATCATTGTAAATAATGATAAACACAATGAAAAATGTTATTAAAATATTTCAATGGAATTTTAAATCTAAAGTTAATTATAGTATATTACTGCTATTGTTGTTGTTATTATATTTTAGAAAAATTGCAATTTTATTACTGTTCTTTGATACATCCAAGACTTAAGTTGCAAGATTTAAGAGAGAAGGAGGGGAAGGTGTAGTTCTTTCAGTGTATCTTTATTATCTTTTCTCATCAGCTCTATACTGAAAATCAAGACTGGTCAGCATCACTTCCATTTCCAAACTTGTGTCAGAAAATTGTTATTAGAACTGCTGATCTACAATCTAAAAGAATTTTGAGGAAAAAGTGGTCAATATTGTCAAAGAAAAGTAGCTATTTTCTCAGTACTGATAGCATTGAATCTCACAAAAAGGTCATTACACTGTTATTTATTATGGTTAAGATTTTTTTTAATAGAAATTATTAATCAATCATGACATTCTCTGAAGCTGAATCCATTGACAGATTATATTATGATAAGTAAAACATTTATTTTTCATATTTTTTTTCCCTTACTTAGAAACACAGCTAGTCTAGGACCAAAACATTTCATGCAAAAAATAATTTCTCAAGTCAGTGGCTGTCTTTTGTTTGAAAAAGTACATTGCACTTTAGAAAGAAGCATTTAGCAGCTACCCACCATTTGTTTCCCATTTTTTCTATGAAAGGAATCTTCTTGAGTGACTTATTTACTGTCTTATTTGTTTCTTGCATTGTAATATTCTCTCCCTTTGAAGATTAATATAAAACTTAAATATTTTTTAAAAAAATCTGAAAAATATGTATCTAATGCTGTTCATGTTACACCTCCTCCCTTTGTCAAGAATTATGGAACCAATAGTTCCCTGAGGAAGTAAATCATATCACAGTTTGGTAGTATTGTTATTTTGAAAGGAAACCATTGTAGAAGTCTCAAGCTTTCACTCCATTACTAAAAATAAGAATCAATGTCTTAAAATATGTTTTGAACAATGTGATTTATTTTCTTTTAGGTGAAAGTTAATTCAAATGTATTTTCACATCATTCTTAAACATCTTATAAATGTTCCTAGGTTCCACTTGATTCTGATCTTCTGTTCTTCAGTTTCATTGTTTTACCTATTCCTCTAACACCTAAACATTATTAAATACAAGTCCCTTCTCATACATTTATAAACATGCATTTAGTAATAATAATAAAAAATTCTCCTTCTCAATGCAGAAGTTAATCATGACAAGTATATTACGTGTCTTAGCAGCAAAGTACTTTAATGGGGATTATTTAAGAAGCACCCTGAGCATGAAAGGTGGTCTGCTCCTCTCACCAAAAATCTTTTGGTTGGTGCAATTGTGAGAGTAAGTGACTGGATCTTGGCTGCCTTTTGCACAACAGGTAAGGGAAATCTAAGTTTTCCAAGACTCTTTAAAGAAATAACCATGATAGACTACCAAATAGGAAAAAAAAATTCCAATATACACACATTCACACATTTATTTTTTCTGTTTGTCCTTATTTAATTTGATAGTCAGCTCATTATCTTAGTTGTTGCATTTTACTACACAAAAGTGAAATGAATAGCTAAAAATATTTGCTCTGTGAATGATCAAATATGATTAACATATGCATAATTTTTGTGGGTTCCCAAAGCATTGTTCCCATCATTCCAAACAATTGTACGATTGTGCAATATATGTCACCATAAGGAATGTGGTGTATATTATCATGACAATGGCAGTATTTGTCTGCCTCCTCTGCCTTTTGCCCATTAATCCCTGAGGTCCTGAACGACTCTCAGAGAACTTCCAAAAGCCTATTTTTCTCATTTAACAACTTCTTGCAAACATTATATAAAAAATCAGTTCTTTAAACTTGAAGTTCCTCTTTTCCCTCTTCTAAGACAAATAAAGTCCATTCTTACCAAACCCTGCAGATAGTGTTTCTTATAGTCAATTTTCAAAGAAAAGGTAGAGAAACATGAATTTTTCACTACTACAACAGAGATTCCCAGTACTCCAGTGGAACACCTGGCATTTGTTTCTAGGGAAGCATTATGATAACAGCCCCAAATGAATGACATCATGTTATATTAAGAAAGCTACTTTTACATATGATAATGGTCTCTAACATACAAATTGAGTTTCAAGGTCATTTCAAGGTCATTTCAAGGTCATAAAGGAGATTTCTGTACCTTACCACAGGGCTTTGAGGAAAGCAGAAGTTATGGTAGAGGAATGTTGTAAATAATAATGCAGACAGAAGGCTGGAAAGAAAACCTGTTATGAAATAGAGGCAATACGTGCAATGTAAACTAACATGATATTTTGAACATATTCCTTAGAAATATCAAAATAATTGGGGAAGTTTGTTTTATTGTCAGGGATTAAATCTATGTAGTTTAAACAGAGGGAACTAAAAACTAATTTCTCTGTAGTTCTTAAGTATGTAAGTAAAGATTTTTGATAGTGACAGGTGTCAAATTCTACTGTCTCAAAGCCACAAAAAAAAAAATTGACGTGAGAAATAACAGACCAATTTTAAGGAGCAAGGTACTCAGACATTAAAATTACTTCTCTCAGAATATTGTGGATTCCCCATACCAGGTTTTTAAGTAAAGATCAGATGTTTTCCCAAAAGACGTGTTTTTGCTAAGGCAGTGCAATGGCATGAGACAGAACTGGGGGAGAGAATTTCTGTATCTTCTGTTACACAGTAGGTGAGAAGATATTATCAAAATGACCTTTTTCTGAAGTTCAGGTTTATGGATTGATAAATTGGTTACATGTAAGCAATATGACTCAGTAACAGTTCTGCTACTTTAAAGAAGTGTCATCTTTAACTTTGTCAGTCTTTTCTAGTGTATATAAAAAATTTGGGTTTGCAACCATTTTTTAATATATCACAAACATTTTAAACCACACACTGGTAATGGCAGTTTCAGGCAAGCATGCAGAGGAAGTAAAAGGAGTGTGTTTTACTACCATGTCTGCTAACATTTAAATTCTTGAAACTTGAAATACAGACTTTTACATGGTGTTTTTCCCTCTTTTTGCTTTCCACCACTTCTTCCTTCCTTCTATTTCGATTGCTTAATTTGTTTTTGAAGACCGATTTCTACCTTAGGTACATATACTAACAAGTGTATGCCTGTGTAAATTGACTGCTGACATTTAAGTTTGTGTCTTCATCCGTTAAAGCAAAAAACTCTCCATGCATTTCTCTGTCTTGGAACTGTTCAGGCCTAGCATTTGGGATTGATGAACTCTGCAATCACAGACCAATTTTCAATTGCCTAGGTCATTCCTCATCTACCGATTCACACTTAAGTCTGGCATGACCATCTTTGCTGAAGGTCAAGTAAAGCTTCAAGGTAATTCTATCTGTACCAGGACTTTTTTGAACGAGACTAGATTTGATATTGTGTCCTGATCTGTGGCCGAGGCTGACACCTCCAACCTTTTTTTCAGATCTGCTCCCGCTGTGCCTTTTAACGCCATTATTTGTCATTTGTAAATGAGAGAAATTCATGTTCACAGGTTGGGAGGTTTTGAGTTTGAACTCATTGAAGACAGTTTTTGAACTTAGATGTCATTCTTTGTGACTGTAACCAGTAAATATTTGTTTTACAAGACATGATAATCTGCAGTCAACAGAATAATGTGCTGCAAACCTCTTTAGGTTGTAGTTTCCTAGAATTCAGTTTTTTATTTCTAAACTAAAACAAAAAGAAGTACATACATCCTTTGTTTAGTTGCCCCATAACACTTCCAGTAAGTTTGATGCTAGCATTACTGAGTTATAAAAGCCTGAGCTATACCTCACAGCCATCTTCCCTTCTCACTTAACCTGTTGCTAGGCTGTTTTAATCCATCCTTCCTTCAGCACTGGGAAGGTGTTGATAACTGTGCAGCCCAGGTTTTAAATTCTGGGGTACAGCATGATATCTCTTTAGTCAGTGATGGGACCATTTCAAACTCAGCAAACATCTTGGAGGCCTGCTAAACTTCCAAACTACCAATTTACATCATTTTCCCCCAAAATAGACTTTAAAGAACCACAAGGACTATGTTGATGTTTATACTCCGTAGCTATTTAGAAAGCAGTTTATTAATTATTTGCCAGGTTTGCCTCTTTAAAGGAAATCATATTTATTTTAGAAGCATCGTGTCTAAAATATGATCCACATATTTTAAAATATCTGTTCACTTTAAATAACATTTCAAGAAAAACTTTATTGAGAATCATCCAAATTCTCAACACAACCGTTTAGACAGGATGATAGAAATATGAAATAACCAAAGGTTAATCAAGAGAAAAGATCAGGGTGCTTGGTTCATATTTTGAGTTTCTAAGTTTTAAAGTCACTTCAGACGATTTTACAGAAACTATGTCAAGGTAAACTACAGGGGGCAGCAAATGTTAACCACATATTACATCAAAGCCAGTGCACAGAATTAAGACTCCCTTGGGAGTGCTTTGGTATATTGTATCTTGTACATTTTGGAAATTATTTCTCAAGACTTGTTACTAAATAACTGATTATATTTAGAAGCTAATCAAATTATTTTAATATGGTTTAGATGTGTCTTTAGGCAATAAAAAAGGGCACTGGTCAGTACTTTGTTTTCTCTGCAACATCTGGGCATATTCAGTTAAATCTTTCCATTATTTTGTTAAAGACTGTTATAAAAATTCTTTTTTCCTTTTTTATTAGTTCTGCATTCCCAAAATTTTAAATAATACGCTCTTTTGCCAGTATGCATATTTGAAATAGGAAGTGAAATACATAGTGAAATAGAGAGTCAAGTCCAGACTGTTTCTTACCCTCACAATGTATTTGTCTTTTTTAAATGTTCTTTTCCACAGAAGCTTGTTTACCTGACATGGACTACAAACTTAGTATAAGCTTTCTGGTTCATCGACAAATGTTAAGACTGAAGTTCAGATTCCTGTGACTGTATCACAAAAACAATTTGAACCTAATAAATGTAGCAAGAGACAGCTAGGTTATTTTGATACATTTTGACTCTACTATGTGTGCACTCATTGATCCTTATAAATACCAAAACAGAAGGCACGTTGTTTGGCAGTTTTTGTGACAATCCTTATATGCAGAAATCTTAATCTACAAAACTCACTCCTCCAAAAGAAAAATGTTTGTAAAATATAGTGGTTACATTTGTTAATATTGTGCTTCTGGATAGCTGCTTTATGGTTGCAACCATGCTTTCATTTTTATTTTGTTTTATAGAACAGATTTCTCCAGTGCTAGAGTGTCTTACACGCTTATGTTGTAAATGTCATAGTAGCATTAAGAATCCTATGCAAATTATTGAATTTTTTCTGTAAATCAAACCCACTTTGCCTTTTTTTTAATTTAATCTTTTAAATTATTAAGTGCACTGATCAGATTATACTCCTGAGCTTTCTGTTCCACTCACAATTATTTTTACAAGTACCTTTAGGAAGCAATGATAATCACTGCTTATAGACACCTTACAATTCAGAGGAAACTAAAAATATTCTAAAACATATTCTAAATCATCTTGCATTTCTCATTAACACAAGCAGTATCATTATAAACACATTTGCAGTTTGAAAATATTGCAAACCACATCTGCATGTAACTCATTAGTTGGCTACATAGCTGGCAACTGAAATGCATGTCAATGTGTCTATTTCCAGAGTTGTTAAGAGATTTTTTAAAAAAATTATCATCTTGTCAATGTAATGATTCATCACAGAGTCCTGATGAGATGACATATCACATATAAACACACAGATATAGGCACTAGATATAAACATATATAAAATAAATTTACAAAATAAATATCTATAAAAAAAAAAAAACAACCCCCAAACCAGAAGACAAACATCCATACACACATATATGGAAGTGGTTAGGATGATTCTAACATAATTTTGCCTTGAGCATTACTGGAATTGCCTCTCTAGCACATTGTAGTTTAGGACTAAGTAGATCATAGAAAAATGAAGTGTCAGAGATGATCTGTCCTTGGACTATCACACAATTAAATGACAATAAGGAAGAAAAGTAAAGATTCTCTTTGTTAGCCCAAGCTCATCAAGACTTCATGTCAAGGAAGGTATTTCCTCCCACTAGGAATGAAAACTGTTTCACTTTGGAAAAATGAACAGAGCCAAGTGATACTTGAACAGATCTGACAAACAGGAATATGTTCTGACTTAGGTAGTCCAATACTGCTGTATTTTTCTTTGTTTTCAGGCTTAACTTTTGCTCATAATGTCTTGGGTGTATGTCATGAGTCTACAGAACACACATGAAAGATCAGACATGACCTTTCAGTTCTGAAATTAATTTTATTGGTATTTGCACAGGTTGAAGTAGCACTGTAGCACAGCTAGCAGCACTAGCATAGAGTCCCTGCAGATATATGGACACAATATCTGTTAATGGTTTGGGGTTTTTTCTCGCTTTTTTTCTGAGTTAGTGTATTGCTGACTAGTGTATCGAAGAGGGAACTTGCTGGTTCACATCCTCAGCAATCTGTATGGCACCAAGTCCAACAATTCTCAGGAAATACGTAAGGCAGTCTTCCCAGATAAATTCCTCTTTTAAAAAGTCAGGGCATCTTTATTTATTTAAGATTTTTTTTAACATTACACATATAAATATTTCCTTAATAAGCATTACTTTAGGCTTTAGGAATTTGAAGAAGTATCCATGAAAGAGAAGATATATTACAATTTTTAAAATGTTTTCTTAATGCCCTTAAAGCTCTATTTTTTTTTACTGTTCTTGAGCCTGAACTTTTTGTTATAAGAACATGGTATAAGTACAGGAAAGATTTATTTCAGTACATATATCATTATATACAGCTAGCAGCCAGTAATGTAATAAAGAAGTCCCTAGTAGATGAATTCTTCTTACCAAATCAGAAAGTGTTTTAACTTTCATTTCACTTTAAAAATTACAGGCCTTAGTAACTGGATTCTTTTCCCTGGAAAATAAGGAAAGTTCCACTGGCTTGAAATAAAAAGCTAACAGTAAATTATAAGTAAAAAAGTTCTTATGACATGGCAAGATTTGGAGCAGATGAAACCTAACAATACACCATTGAAAACTGGAAGGAAAAGTCAGGGTTATAGCCTTCCTTTACAATCAAAATTTTGCTAGACATGGTGACCCCTCTGGATATGTGAGACCTGGGAAAATTATTAGGAACTTTTTATTTTCTTTACTGTACAAAAACAACAAAAAGCAAAGCTTTCTAAACTCAAAGTCGTTCCAATTCTTGGACAACAGGTGGTGGACCATGCTGGTTTTAAAACCTTAAATTCTTAATGCTTCTTTTGACTGCCACTGGATTTACAGAGAAACATAAAATCTGAGTGAGTGCAGAGTCTTGCTGTGACTTTAAAGAGCAGACAGGAAAGACTGACTTACACCTAAGAAACACACAGCAAAGATCACTTTATTTTATGACCATTCATAATTGTAATTTAGAACATTTAAAACTGGCAAATTGAAAAGCTTGAGCAGTATACAGATCACTTATTTAAAAAAAATGCAAAAAATAAAGCTCCAAATACGTGTGACAGGAAGTGATGACTACAAAGTAAACAAAAAGTTTATACACTGTATTGTGATACAAGCTTGCCTTTAAAATATTGCCATGAATTTCCAAATAGTTATGGAAGAGAAAAACTGGAAAAAACTTTTCCTGTGTATCCTAAACAATCACAACTTTGGCAAATATGTGGATGCAGATGAACTGATTTTCCCAACAAAAATAAACTGACCTTTAATTCCCACTTACAATTTGCTTTTGTCTTTTGCACATTCTCTTCGTGCATTTGAATTATTTCATTATAACTGGTCTACATTTAAACCATTGTAAAATTTTCTTATTTTTAATATTGCTATGGTCACAATTTTTATTGCTGTCTCATTTTGTGTGTTCTGTTTTCCTGATGAGCTCTCTAGACACAGACTTTCTATTATTCTGTTAACAGTGCCTATCTGTTTACCTCCATTTGCAACCAGAACCATTTTCAAGGTGCAGAACCTTGTTGCTATCAAGTGTTCAGACTACGCAGTTGTGATTTCATCGCTGTTACAGTAGCGCATGCAAGAATCACACTTCATTTTACTTTGCAGGAATACATTTTACCTGTCACAATTATAGAAGAACTGCAAGTCATCTGTCTGTTAGCACACCAACTAGCTTTAGCAGACCTAACAACACAAAAGTTACAAGATATTTTCTGTCCAGAGGCTATTGAGCTGTCCAAGAAGGTAGATTCTGACCTTAAGTTACTACATCAGCCTATCTTTTTTTATAATTCAGTTCTGCCAATATGTTGGTGTCACACAGAAATCTGGATGTCCTTAAACTGATCGTTCTGGTATTTGCTTGTTAATGCTACTTATTCCAGCTTGAAAGATAATTTTTGATACTGATAACCCAATTAACTGTTGCTGCTGTTTGCCAGAAAAATATTACAATATTGACAACTGTACATGAATATGAAGGAATTTCACTAAATAACACCTAGGATGCCAGTGTTCCAGTGGTGAAGAAAAAAATAGAAAATAAATTTTGTGAATTAGTTAATCCAAACAAACTAATACTTCCATAATCAAATTTGTGAGTGAAAATCATAGTGGTCAAAGCACTTCCTCAGGATGACAGGAATCTCTGATTAGGTCCATTACACCAATCTCCATTCCTTGAACAAATAAAATAAATGACAACAGTAAGTTGTCATCCTCCAGAATGATAACAATAGATGTACACACATCTGTTGTATTTCTTGGACATTTTTTGGCAGCAGAAAAATAGAAAGACTAAATAATTCTGTTTTCTATTCAAGGCTGTGAAGGATAGTATGCCTATGCTTTTGAGATCTTTTTCCTCCTTTCTCCTAAAACCTATGACTCAGGAATATGTCTTTTTCTTTTAATCCAGTCTTTCCCTTCATCCCTGTTTTCTGTGATTACTCAGACAGAGCTCAAATAATTCCAGCTTCCTGCCCCCATTTCAACCTTATACAGACATCCACATGGAATTTTTCTATCATAAAGTTACGATTTGACAATTACAAGCAACCAAATTGTTTCCATTGCCTATAATTAAGGACAAAAGCTAGTTACCTATTGAGGCATACAATTTTGAGATGACCTTGTTTTAATTATACCTTTGGAAATAACAGATTCAAATCACAAAATCAAATTCAGCTCTTTGTCAAGAAGAGCTGAACAAAAATAACCCTGTAAGCGCCACTTGCACCAATTTCTACAGTGAAAAAACAATTAATGGTAGTTTAGACTTTTCTCAGAGCAACTTTGATTCTTACAGCTGTCGTCTTCTGCCCTGAGTGGCTCTCTGCTACTAGAAGGCATCAATGCATTCTGCAAGCACAAGATGTCACTTGGGAAAAGTTATCCAGACACTAAAGAACTACAGTCCTGACACACCACACTTTTACCTTTCTACACAGGAGTTTTGCAGGATCTGACAAAGAAAATCTTACGCTTCTCTGATTTACCTAAACCAGACTTTTATTGTCTTTAGTATGTTTATGTATTGTATTTGTAAAATAATTAGGATTAATTGCAAGTGAGCTGCACATCTAGAAAAGCCATTTTACATAGGGAGATCATTTAGTAACTGAGCAGTGACAGAAAAGATATGAGGACAGTAGTTATTTATTAAGTAGTTCCTTAGGATATGAAACACTGCTTCCCAGAATATTCATGAGTTTGGAGAAAGGGCTGATGTTGAAAGATTGCTGTCCCATTGCTAGAAGACCCCTGTTGGCAGCAGAAGGCTTCTTTATAGAATAAATCTTAACAGTAAGCAGGTTGTGTAAGCAAATGCCCTCCCAGTTACATTAAAAGAACTGCCTCTCCTGTACTTAATTGAAAACTGATTACCTATAGATAGATTACTTTTAAAGGTAACAACAGAAGTTGGTAGTTCAGAGCATTCTGAGTTTGTTGTTCTTCAATCTGGATTGCAGAAGTATTTAGAAGTTACAGAATTTTTTTCTGCTTCAGAATTTCTTACCAATATTGTCCAATGTTGACATATGGCCAGCAGGTAAATTGACTTCTTATATTACAAAAATGACTGTAAAAGGGGAACAAAGACATACAAAGAAAATCTGAATTACTTTTTTATTTCTCCTAGCATGCAGCAGTATGTAGTGATTAAATAGGAATTTTGACTCATTGTTGAACCATCTTCAAGATAGTTGCTTATCACAGAATAAAAAAATGGTTGAGGTTCAAAAGTACTTCTACTTTTGACCTTGTCCACCCTTCCCCACTCAAGCAGGGTCTTCTATAGCTCAAACAAAGGCACCTAGGTTATAATTTCCCCTACGAAACCTCTGGGTCAAGGGATAACTTGGACTCAAATTTCTGTGTCCCTCTAAGTTTCTGAGAAGAACTGAAAATCAGTTCTGTTTCTGGAAACTTTGATTAACATGCAATTCAGCTAGGTTCTTTATTACATAAAATGGATTAGTGTTCCTTTTCATGCTTATCAATTGCTTATAGTACATGTATGCCAATTAATAAGAAAATGCAAGGTGCAATGAAATGCTATTGTTTAGACTAGTCAGGAGTAGTACTCCTTTGAAATTTTACACACAACTTTAACTGAAGCAGCAATTTTCGTACAGCTAAGCTTTTGCTCAATAAGAATAAGGGCATTAAAAAACATTAATCGGAATTTGATCACACATTGTACTATATCATTACATCATAAAACTGAAAATCCAGCAAATGGATGTCTACTGATTACCTCCAGTAGGCAGGGAAAATGAAACTGTAAAGAGGATTCTGATTCTGTAGAAACTCCTGACCCGTATTTAATTTCTGAAGCATTTTGCACTAGTAACTCTGAATAACCACTGTAATGTTACTGCTAGCTCTCATCTAGATATCCTAAAAGGCACACTAAATAACAGATTACTCTGGAATATTGATTTGTCATCAAGTAAGAAATTATACAGCTGTGAGGGCTGGAGCCTCCTGTTAATTAAGGGCGCCTCCCACATCCTTACTCCATGCACACCACCTCATGTCTAATATAGTTTGGAACATGAAAACAAAAATAACTTCTGTTCTAGATTCTGAAAACACAGGAGATTTTAGGCTGTTCTCTTCAAAGAGGTTTGTTTGAAAACCTAGTCATAATCTTCCCTCTAATGGAAATACCCATGTTTTGCTCATAGTTAACCTTTTGCCTGCTTTAAAGATATTTGAAATAACTAAGAGAGCTAAGGTGAGTTAGTGCCATTCAGAGATTATTCTAACAGCTCCATTTTCTTTCAAATGTTTTAGCGAAGTATGAAAACAGAACGTCCTGGAGCACCTTGCCAGTTGGAGATTAGAAGTTTCTAAATATATTCTAATGAACTGTCTATATCACAAATGGTTTTACCTATGTTAATCATGCTTGGATCTTTGAAACAGAGACAAAATTTGCATTATTCATTTTTCTTTTTACTATGGTAATTACAAATAGCTTTTATATATATCCAGAAAAACACATTCTTAGAAACACAGTTTTGAACTGGATTGTGTTAAGAGGGTGTTTACAAACCTGTTTTGATATGATATTAACCTCTGGAAAAGAACAGTTATTTATCCTTGGCCATTTGCTGTAATTTTTTTTTCCAATCAATAAGCAGCACACAATGTACCAAGTTATTTTTGCAAGTGAGTTTCCCACATTTAAATAGATACCGTATATTAACTTAGAATGATAAACTAATGAATGCTTCATGCCTGTGTGCTCTGCCAATAGCAAATAATGAAACCCTTAACCAGGACAACTGACAAAGCTCCAAATTCTTGAGAAGATATTGCAGTATTATTACTATCCCTGAGCATTCACTGCAAAGAGAGATTAAAAATAGGATTTGCAAATGCAAAACCTGTTCCCTATTTAAAGGTTTTCCTCTAAAAAAGTTAACCTTTTTGCTTTCCTGAAAATACACCGGGATTTTTTAGGTGCTGAATGTAGTCTTGGTTACGTTGACTAGCCAGACCCCATGAATTTCTCAGAGTGCTCAGATTTCCACTGGGGTTTTGTAAGGAGAGTTGAATCACCCTGCTGTATCATACCAAGTAGAAAGCAATTTATATAGAGGAAGGGGGAGTGGATCCTGTGTAAATAACGAGGACATGGAAATCGCCAAGGTTTTAACAGTGAGCTCTGGGAATATCATCTCCTAGTATTTCTTTAAGTGCTTTCCACTTAATGACAGTATTTTGGATATCTTTACAGCATATTCAGTTCCTATACTCATAAAAATATACTTTTCATAGGGCCTTTTAAAAGTTTCAGCAGACCAATGCAGCCTTTAGAGGGAAATGTAACTACATTTTTTATGTCTCTGCTCCAGCAACTGCTTATCCAAGTGCATCATTTTAAACAGAAGACTTGCCTCATTTAGTGTAGTGTGAATGCTAGGAGTATGCTCAGAATTATGCTGTGCATAGGTACTGACATGAACCTTTGTCTGTCCAACCTACTTGATACTTACTGTCTCGATAACCAATATCTAATGCAAAAATTGCGGGGGGGGGGGGGGGGG
>JAHREE010000198.1:171381-183452 GCA_033628505.1 Tringa tobata
TATCATCTCCTAGTATTTCTTTAAGTGCTTTCCACTTAATGACAGTATTTTGGATATCTTTACAGCATATTCAGTTCCTATACTCATAAAAATATACTTTTCATAGGGCCTTTTAAAAGTTTCAGCAGACCAATTCAGCCTTTAGAGGGAAATGTAACTACATTTTTTATGTCTCTGCTCCAGCAACTGCTTATCCAAGTGCATCATTTTAAACAGAAGACTTGCCTCATTTAGTGTAGTGTGAATGCTAGGAGTATGCTCAGAATTATGCTGTGCATAGGTACTGACATGAACCTTTGTCTGTCCAACCTACTTGATACTTACTGTCTCGATAACCAATATCTAATGCAAAAATTGCGGGGGGGGGGGGGGGGGTGTACAAAAGCGTATGTTCTGCTATATATATAAAGTATATTTTTACTATCTATGCACAAGAATAGTATTGTATCTTAGGATATAAGTAAGTAAAAAAAAAAATCTCCATTGTGCCTTGGAATTCTTTTTACTTCTCTTCAGTTTTGGATACTAGTATGAAATGTTGTACTAAGTACACAGGTTGCGATGTACAGCTTTTCAAAACCTCACCAGGGAAGGACATTCTGATACTCACAAGACACAAATACTTTCTTCTTGCTCTTGAGTTACTAAAGGACCGGNTCTTCAGTTTTGGATACTAGTATGAAATGTTGTACTAAGTACACAGGTTGCGATGTACAGCTTTTCAAAACCTCACCAGGGAAGGACATTCTGATACTCACAAGACACAAATACTTTCTTCTTGCTCTTGAGTTACTAAAGGACCGGAAACAACTTTCAGTCTTTGTGCTTTTTTATGCATAGAACTACAATTATCAACAATGCTGATAGTGCTAGGTAACTTTCCATGTTTGTACGGTCTGACAATTGCAAAATAACATAGTATGTAAAGAAGCATAGGCCAGCTCTGGGAAGCCATTTCTCCATATTAGTGGAAGTTTTTCATCTTCTAGATCCCTTTGGAAGCAGATTTCTCTAGGCACTACTTCTGCAGGTTGGAAGAACAGTAAATCATGAAAAGCACAGTTCATTAATGTAGACCAACCTGAATCATTATGTAAAGGAAACACAGACAAATGTTTGTTTTAAGCCAAGCCAAATGCAGGGTAGAAACAAGAAATGTAGGCTATCCTCACATGATATACAACTATACTTCAGAAAACAGGTCTGAAAAATATTTACCAGGGTCATACACAAGCTTACTTGCTCAGTGGCTTTCTGCACCATATGATCCTAGTAAGTGCAAACAATCTTTGAAAATTCCTTTTGTGCTCAGAATTCTTCCTTTTGCTTTCTTCTTTCTTAATATGAAAGGATCATTTATAAACATACCACATCTGTCATGGTTTGTTATATCGATGGTCTCTACAGCACCTAGATCTATCAGAGCAGGAAGAGGAGGCATGTCTCCTTCTGCTGAAGGTATGTCTGTCTTGTTTCTACTTAATGACATCAGAATAAAGAGGCCAAAATATTTCGTAGGCTATGATGGACAGCATATTGGTAGCATTGAACAAAGGACCAACTGCAGTGGTGTTTACATTGCCTTGGTAACTGACATGGGGCTGATGAGCCAGGTTCCAGTGGAACCTGGAAAGCATTGGACTGGTAGTAATAGCTACAAATATTTTTCCTTCTTTTTTTTTTTCTCTTCATGTTCCAAACACAGAAGAACACTCTTGCTGTTCTTTCTGTCTGTTGTTTGAGGAATTATCAAGGAAAATAATCCTTGCTGAATGAAAAACATTTAACTTGCAGCTTTATTTTTGCTATAACTAGCGTACCCTTTTTCTCTGCCTGATTGCTGCTTCGTGAAATCATACACAAAATAAGTGTCATAAATGTAGCACCTTGCTGTGTCCAGAAAACATGTACAAGGCCACTCTCTGTTTTTAAGAAACAGTATGTGGCACAGAAAACGTCCTGACTGAAAGTACTTCACCACATCTATTTTATAAACCTCTTTAGAAATGGGGCTCTCTGTGTGCGTGTGTAGAATGAAAGGCAATTTGTGGGATGGAATGAGATAATTATTTATTTCTTGGTAGCAAACTTTATTGTTTTAGATCATACTGAATGTACTCAGTATATTGTTGAATGTGCTGAGAACATAATTATAGGAAGATACCTCCATCATCACTATCATCACTGCATTCTGCCACCTTGGGACCCAGCAGGCAAAGAAAGAAATAAATTACAGCATTCTTTCAAGCTGCACCTTTTAAACAGTCTCTGCTCGTGTGAGTCTACAAAACCAGTTGCTGATCACTACAGAGTCTGCAGTGCAAAGCGTTATAAATGCCCTGAGATTTGGCACATTATTTACAATGAACTATGCAAATTCTAGGATTACTACCTCCTTTATTATATGAAAAAAGGGGTCAATCATACCAGTGATATTTGAATTAACATCCTTCTCATCCCAAAACCATTCCATTCTTGACAGGACAGCTTATGCCTTCCAATACTCTTCCTGAAGGGCTCCAATATGACCTAATATTTGTAACCTGTTTCTTACTTAGAACCAGATAAAACAGTCTTACTCTTTTCTTTGCTTTGATGTTCTGTCTCCTCAAAATCTCAAATAGAAACAGCTTCAAATTACTATCTATATGTCACCTCTGAGATCAGTCTTATGCTTTGCACCAAAATGAATTGGATCTGGGCAGGGAGATGTGGAACAACACATAGTCAACCAAGCATTTAGGTACTGAATGCTATATTAAGAAGAAATATTCAGTGGGACACCCTATCTTCAGAACTGCATCCTACCTCAGTGCCTGCAGCTTCTGAAGGATGTCCCATAGAACCGTGTAGGTACTGTATGCAATAAAGCCATGTATGTTATTGTATGGTATTTTGCTACAGCCTCTTTCTCAATGTGTTGAGCAAATGTGTGCCGACCTGTCTAGGATCTCAAAAAAATGTAGCTTAGGTAATATCACCTCCTTACCCTTTCCTCCATTACATGTATAAGTGAAAGCGTACTTCTGGAATGAAAGCTGTTAGGATTTGGGAGATAGTAAGGCTGATGACAGAGGTGTTTTTGGGAAAGAGAGAATGAAATAACTCTGAAAAACAGGAAATGAATGAAAGTGGAAATAAATGGGGAGGTAACACAGGGTCTTGGACAAAAACAGACAAGCTGGAATTTGAGAAAGGAGAGAATTAAGAAGGAGAAGAAAGGACAGTCACTTTACAGACAGAAAGGAGGCATTAGATGA
Organism: Tringa tobata; assembly: GCA_033628505.1. Lineage (NCBI taxonomy): Eukaryota > Metazoa > Chordata > Aves > Charadriiformes > Scolopacidae > Tringa > Tringa tobata. Next base: position 174,642 of record JAHREE010000198.1, read on the forward strand.
CATAAGAAGTAGATGTCTTATTCTAGAAAGACACTGTATGCAGGTGGTTCTAAGAGAATGAAAAGAGACTGGTAGCTTCACTGGGAGGAAAAAAACTATTTGAACATTGTTGCAAAACCAAACATGAGTTCAGAGAGACAAAGCAAGTCCAGAGAAGGAACCATCTCTATTTCTTTGCCACCTTCTATTTCTTAAAAAAAAATCGTAAATCCATCCTGAATATGCAGAACCTACTTGAGATTAAAAACATGGATCCTGTTGCTGTCATTCTATAAACAGTGGAGCTGAAATTTATCACCCCTGCTGTGTCCTTTGTGCCTTCTTAACCAAATGAGAAAATACCAGCAAAGTCCTAGGTTGTGGATTTGAGTTCCACCAGTTCACATTTGTGCTAGCTGAGGCCTATATAAAAAAAATTCTATGGAGGTCATTGAACTATATTTGCATCCTAAAAGGATGTCTACTGAAGTTCATAATGAATGGGTTGTCATTTTTATAACAGAACTTGGAAAAGTTTTTTTCCCTTGTTGAAAAATAAATCCTCTGATTGGAAAACTGTGACTAATATGTAATTTCCCTCACAGGGCTAGTTTAATGTGGAAAAGTGCTTTTCAACATTGAAAAACAAAGGACTTGGCACCCGAGCTTGTTAATAATCTGGATTCAATACAACAGATTTAATCTTTCCATTCCTTTTTAATAAATAACTTCTTTGGCTAAAATACAGATTTTTCTCGTGGTCCTAATTTCTATTTTAATTGAATTGCTGAGAATAAAAATGATTAGAGAATGTTGTGTGGTGAGCAGATTTGTTTGGATAATGTGGTTTTAACACCTCTTGTTCTGCCCAAAATACACAGTCTTCCTTAAAAGGATGTGATAGTGCATAGCGTATATACTACATTCTGTAACACAGTAAATGTTCAGTGGCTTTACATTCAGTGATTAACAGCTGGGATGGAAGGAAACATAAAATGAAGAAAATGAAAGGTAAAAATAGAATCATAGAATGGTTTAGCTTGGAAGGGACCTTAAAAATCACCTAGTGTGCATGGACAGGGACACCTCCAACTAGACCAGGTTGTTCAAAGTCTCATCCAGCCTGGCCTTGAACACCTCCAAAGATGGGGCATCCACAGCTGCTCTAGCAAACCTGTTCAACTGCCTCATCACCCTCACAGTAAAGAATTTCTTCCTGATATCTAATCTAAATCTACCCTCTTCCAATTTAAAGGCATTAGCCCTTGTTCTATCACTACATGCCATTGTAAAAAGTTCTTCTCCAGCTTTCTTGTTGATTCCCTTCAGAGACTATGAACAGAGTAGTTATGAGTAAAACATTTCTTCTGTTTCAGTGAAATTCAGTAACCTGTTTACTTATCAGGTCAGTCAAAGTCATACTGTAGAAATGTTCCTTCTGATATCAGAATTCATGGAATTTGCAATATTTTCCACTTGAAATTGAAAATAAAGTGAACACAATGCTCATGAAAAGTGCTGGATTAATAGCACTCTATATGAAAGACTTCAGGAGTTTTTATTTAGATTGACCTGACAATAAACTTGCAGCTATCTCTGGAGCAACTGTGTTTAGAAATGAGAGAATAATTTGATTTTCCCTAAAGTCCTTGACTTGAATGTAATTATCAAATATGACAATATTTTCTTAATGTGGATACTTGTCCACTCAAAGGTAAGCTGTAACTCTTCCTAGCCATACACTGATAATCAACTCACAGACACTTTTTTATATTTTTAACTAGGAAACACAGTCTCTGAAGTTAATGGGAGTTATATTGGGGTGGGGGGCAAATGACTTTAACTGAATCTGTACAAACTGATCAGACTCAAAAGAAGAGGTTTAAACTTGGCCATCCTGAGATTGACCACCATAGATTACACTCTAGTTAAAAAAAATTCTTCTTTTGGTACAGCACCAATACTATTGTTGAAATATTTATAGGCCCTTGGTAATCATGACTTCAAATATTAACTGCAGTTAACTGTAGGGAGTGAGATGCTGAGAATAACTTTCTTTTATATTCTTCTTTTCCCTTTTCCCATTCTATCTTGTAAGGTTTCATAATGCAGCACCTCTCCTAGGAGAGTCCATATCTTGCCTCCCAGCTCTTGTCTATGCCTCTTGATTTACTAGAAGTAAGCAACATGAGAGGAATGGAGAAACATTCCCTCCCTCAGATGACCGAGCAGCTACTTCTATAACACTCCTATATTCAAGAAGTAAAAAGTTTAAGGTTAGGAAACAAAATCAGACTTCTCCTTCTCCTCCCTCTATCCGCTGATCAGCCCTCAGACAATACAGCAGCAGCATATACGATGTTGTGATCTGAACCTCCTCGAGGTTTGGCAGGAGAGAAAAAAAATTCAGGTTTATGAGGCTCCACTTGGACCAGTTATTGTTAGTTTGTGAGACCCTCTGTTTTCTACAAAGTGTTTTTGGAAATTTTATGTAAGAGAAGCTATGTAAACTAAACAGTGGTGTCTCCTTAGGAACTAGAAGTCAGTGTTCAAATAAAAGAATAACAAAATAATTCAGCTCCATGAATCGGTTGCGGCATTAGTATCTTCTTCCTGAGTTTTAAAATACGTGAATTCAGTCACTTGCTGACAGGACTTACATCAAGTAATGTTATACAGACTGCAGTCTCCGACCTATGGGTACAAAATGGCATCTTTAGTCTCCCTAGTGCATGTTGAGCAACCTTGAAATAATCACATACTAAGAATTTTGATGGGTTCAGTAATGGGATGGCCTACACAGCATTGGGCTTGCTGGCATCAGATGGGATTCACCTTTCTCAAAAGGGGAAGAGGGTCTTCACTCATAAGCTAATGGGGTTCATTGACAGATATTTACACTAGGCTTGAAGGGGGAAGAGAATAGTATTAGGCCCGCCCATGAAAAGCTGTGGGATGATACGCCAAGGTTAGAGGGACAAGGTGCTAGTGGTGACCCTGAGCCAGTTGCTCTGAGGCATGCTGGATACACACGTGAATTCTTATGGAGATAAACCAGGGGGTCCTGAGGTAATGGGAGCCAACAGGGAAACAACAGTGAAATAACCTAAGGGAATTAAGGTGTGTTCCTGTAAGAAGGCGACATGGTTGACAGCCCAGCTGAAGTGCCTCTACACCAATGCATACAGCATGGAAAACAAACAGGAGGAGTTGGAAGCTACCATACTGCTGGAAAGCTACGACCTCGTTGCCATCACTAAAATCTGGTGGGATGAATCCCATGACTGGAGTGCGGCTGTTCAGAAGGGACAGGCAAAGAAGAAAGGCTAGAGGCTTTATTCTCTACATCAAGAAATGGATAGAGTGTGAAGAGCTGTATCTGAAAAACAGCCCAAGCAGGTTGAAAGCCTATGGCTAAGACTAAGAGACCAAGGCAACAAAGAAAACCTTGTGGTTGGTTGCCTGAACAAGGAGAGACTACTGACGAAGACTTCTTACTCCAGCTACAGGAGGTACCGTGCTTGCAGGCACAGCTGGAGCTGTACTACAAGTATGTCAGCCAGAAAAGGAAAGACAAAGAAATTGTACGCCACCTGATGAGCAAGACTGGCAAACCGGTAGCAATGGATGAGGAGAATGCTGAGGTACTCAACAACTTTTTTGCCTCAGTCTTCACTGGCAACCTCTCTTCCCACACCTCTCAAGTGGATGGACCGCAAGTAGGGGGAGGAAAGTCCCTCCCACTGTAAGAGAAGATCAGGCTCAAGACCATTTGAGGAAAAATGAACATACGTAAGTCTATGGGGCCTGATGAGATACACCCAAAAGTCCTGAGGGAATCTGCTGATTTAGTTGCCAAGCCACTCTCCACCATATTTGAAAAGTTATGGCAGTCTGGTGAAGTCCCTGGTGACTGGAAAAAGGGAAACATTACACCCATTTTTTAAAAGGGTAGCAAGGAGGACGCTGGGAACTACTGACCTGTCAGCCTCACCTGTCTGCCCGCAAAGATTGTGGAACAGATCCTCCTAGAAGCTATGCTAAGGCACATGGAGGACAGGGAGGTCATTTGAGACAGCCAGCATGGCTTCAGCAAGGGCAAATCCTGCCTGACCAACCTCCTGGCCCTCTATGATGGAGAGAAGAGCTATGGATGTCATCTATCTGGAATTCTGTAAAGCCTTTAATCATGGTCCCCTACAACATCCTTCTCTCTAAACTGGAGAGATATGGATTTGATGGAAGGACTGTTCAGTGAATGAGGAATGGTTGCATTCAGAGGGTAGTGGTCAATGGCTCAATGTCCAGATGGAGATCAGTGATGAGTGGTGTCCCTCAGGGGTCCCTATTCAGAGTGGTAATGTTTCATATCTTCATCAATGACATAGACAGTGGGATTGAGTGCATCCTCAGTAAGTCTGTGGACACCAAGTTGACTGGTGAGGTTAACATGCCTAAAGAATGGGATGCCATTTAGAGGGACCTGGACAAGCTCAAGAAATGGGCCTGTCTGAATCTCATGAGGCCACATGTAAGCTCCTGTACCTTGTTTGGGGCAAATCCTGGCATCAACACAGGCTGGGGGATGAAGGGATAGAGGGCAGCCCTGCTGAGGTTTTGGGGCTACTGGCGGATGAAAAGCTGGACATGAGTTGATAATGTGCCCTTGCAGCCCAGAATGCCAATTGCATCCTGGGCTGCATCAAAAGAAGTATGGCCAGCAGGTCAAGAGAGGTGATTCTGTCCCTCTACTTTGGTCTGCTGAGACCCCACCTGGAGTACTGCATCCAGCTCTGCACAGGAGAGACATGGTCCTGTTGGAGCAGGTCCAGAGGAGGACCACCTCACAAAAATGATGAGAGGGATGGAACACCTCTCCTATGAAAATGGGCTGAAAGAGTTGGGGATGTTCAGCCTGGAAAAGAGAAGGCTCCAGCGAGAACTTGTTGCGTCCTTTCAGTACTTAAAGGGCAAACATGGGGACAAACGTTTTAGTAGGGCCTGTTGTGATAGGACAGGACAAGGGGTGATGGTTTTAAACTAAAATAGGGTAGATTCAGGCTAGATATTAGGAAGAAATTTTTTACAATGAGGGTAGTGAAACACCAGAACAGGTCACCCTGAAGAGTTGTAGAAGCCCTAATCCTGGAAACATTCAAGATTAGGTTGGATGGGGCTCTGAGGAACTTGATCTACTTGAAGACATCCCTGGGCCTTACAGGGAGTTTGTACTAGATGACCTATAAAGGTTCCTTCCAACCCAAACTATTCTATGATTCTATGACAAGTAACACATGGTATCTCTTTCTGTTTGGTCATTGTAAAAGGTGTGAACTAGCAAGCTGTCAGTTGGCTATTGATTTTCCTTTATTGGATACCATTTTTCTCCTCATACTAGAAAATAGTCCTGACAGTCTAAGCTTACTTTTCTGCTGCTGCTCTCATTAAAATTTAGGGGTATCTTGTTCCTATGAAGGCTGCATTTTGAAACCAGAAGAAAACAAAGAACAAACTAAATCCCATCTACTCTATCTAAACTGAAAGTTAATCTTGACAGAGACCTCCTGCACTTATGTGCATATGTACATCATATACATATGCACGATTTTTAAAGCAAAATACCACCAGATTGTGTTCTGTATTCTGAGTATATTATTTCTAAATTGTTAGCAGAGTTCTCACCACATCTGAGATACTCCCAATACTCTAGAAGTTGAAGACAAAGCTGTCTTCTCTATCTAGAAATCTTATTTACAGCTTTCACTACATATGCTGCTGTTTATTTTCAGTTTGTGGCACGCACTCTAGTGCACTCTGATAAAGCTGATCCTTCTTCACCATCTCCAAGTCCTTGCAGATTTTCATGTAGTATCTGATTAATTGCTAGTTTTCTAGGCCTCTTGCTCTTTTCAGTTAAAAAAAAAAACACAAACCCAAATCATACAAACAGCTAGTACAAGTAGTTGTTACCAAGAAGTAGAAACAGCAAAGCACAATTTCCTTTGTATTTATGTGCTGCATCACCTGATTCCATCACCGTTTCCCCATCAGCTAGGTTGGGTCCATGGTAGGGCATGTGGTGTGACTGGCTCAGTGCAATGAATGGGCTGGGAAGAGCGTGCTGACCTGCCTGCTGGTCTCTTTCACTTACCAAACCTCCATTTCCACAGAACAAAAATTAGAATGGGTTTTTAGACCCGTAGGATATGAGACCTGAATCATTCTCCAAAATGGATTTAATATGTGCTGGCACATACAGAAATTGTTTGGAATGTCAGGCAGGTCATGCAAGTGTATAAAGCCTCATCTCTTTAAGACAGCAGGGAAAAAAATAGCGAACACGCCAAAAATTATCATAAAAAACTACACCTAAAATTGCTGCTTCTCTATACTTCTGTCTCTAACTACTCAAGTTTCATCACTTAAAAGATTTATATGAATTACAAATGTTTACACGGTAAAGACAAGTACTGAGAATGTCTGCTGAGGTACTAAATCAGCATTTAAAAGATGTGTACTCAAACTGTATTTGCTGAATAAATTTTTGCATATAGACAACATGTGTTTACCAGTAGTGTTTTATTATCTTTAATAATAGCAGCTCATAGTGTCTGTGGCTTACAAATGAGAATTTTCAAATATCTGTACAGCAACTCAGGAACGTTTCTCATAATCATTTTGTAAGACAATGCCTAACATATGCATTAATGCAGTTTTGTGACAAATCATCTGTTAGATTTCAACCAACAGCTTGTCGTATGTTAATCATAAATAACCGTAATGTGCAGCAATCATAATGCATGCAACAAACAAACAAGAGATAGAGGGAACTACAGAGTAACCTTTCTGCTCACCACCCTCCTCTCCCCCCCTGCTCCCCTTCCCCTCCCTGATGTTGATGTGTAGTAACCCGATGTCCACTGGTTCCAGCTGTTAATGGAATGTCCTACTGTGCTAAAGAGCTTAGTGGGATGCCATTTACCATGGATGCAAGCAACTATCCAAGGCAGAACAGTCAAGAGAAAAATAATAGTGCACACTATTAATAGAGTACTATTTAATATAAGAAATTCATGAGACTGAGACATGAAGTAGCATGCCTGGTCCTTTACTTATTCTGAGTGAGAGGCCACCCAGAATATGGTCACAGGTATTCAAATGAACGAAAGGAAAGTCAACCTGTTTCTCTTCCTCCTTTGCTATGTCTTTTGAGTTTTAAAACTACACTCACATCCTGTGCTTCACATGACACTTGCACTGCTGGTATGTAGCCTCAATGAGGAGCTGTATGAGCCGGGAGAACCAGATTTAAACAGTTAACTTTGAATGACAACAGAAAGACGTCTGTTTTTATAAAAACTCTAAGAGAATACATGATACTTAATTCCAAATGACATAGAAGACCCTTCTTCCTTCCACTTAAAAAAAATTAATAGAAGATGTGTATCTTCCAAACCTAATTTTATTACGATCCTAGAGATGGTTCAGGTTTTACAGGAAACATTTCAAAGTTAACAAAACGCGTAAACATTTTTCCAATTCAGTGCTGTACTAACCTTAGAGTAACGTATTGCTGCAATCTTGGCAAAAATTGAATACCAGTATAGAATGCCATGTTTGAATTTTTTATCTATTTTGGAAAAAAAAGATCCACTTTAATGAGTAGTTTGTAACAGATGAATTATGTTTCTTGATGTGCTATCTCCTCTTAGCAGGAAAGGAATGTTAAAGGTGTATTACCAAACCACATATATACATTTATGTCTATATATATGTACACTACTATCTGAAGTATAACATTTATGCTACTGATAACATGTGATGATATACACCAGAGAAACAGCAAGTACACAGTGTTTTAATGCGGCTTTGGGAATTTAGGTTAATATCTTTTTTTTTTTCTTTTTGCTTTAGCACCACTACAAAACCTGGAAATCTTATAAATAATATTCATGAGAGCTGGTTTTAATACTACTAGAGAAAGAAACACACTTATTCCTAATGCATACTGTGATGCTGACTGAACAGAAGGAAGAGATACACAACCAGACTCTAAGATAATGAAAAGCTAAATGTAGTCCCAAACCTCACATCCACATTGTGATACCACATGAAAAATATAAAATGCATGGTTTTATTGCTCAATTCTTCAATGTCACGCAAGGATCACAGCATGAAGAACACTAAAACAGCTAAGTATACTGATAAAAACTGCTGGGACATAACATTAAAACCTGAAATACCTACGTAGCATTGCCATTTCAAAGCAAATACAACCCGGCAGTCATTTGAGTCAAGGGGGCAAAGGTGAGGATTTAATTCTTGCTTTCTTTAACCACATTTATTATGACAAAGATGAAAAGGCGTTTTGCTCAGCTTTTGATTTTTGTTGTTTTACTTTGAAGCTATGGTGGCTTGTTGAAAAGTTAGTCTTTTATTGAATAGCTGTTTTTGACAAGATGAAAAGTAGTCATCTAGGTTTCATATATTTACCTTTTCATACGAAGTAATTCTTTTACAAAGTCATTCGGTATTTTGAAAGATACTATTTGGAAAGTGATCCTTTGAGTGTAAGATTACTTGGGGTTGGGGCGCATTTTTTATGGTGTAACTGGTAGCATAAAAAGAAGACAGCAATTTACAGGACTTGGGGAGCACAAAGTTTATTTTCTGTCATCCTTCATGCTCGCAGCACCACCTTACCAAGTATGATAAAATATGATTAAATGATAGAAAATACCCAAATCCCTCTCCTCTGCAGAAAAGTAGCAGACATCTGCAGCAGACTTTGCATGGACCACCATGACTGATTTCAGAATCAGCAGTTTGATG